>CM026392.1:54672836-54694911 GCA_014843695.1 Archivesica marissinica
TAGTAGGTAACAAAGACAGGTGAATCTGCACCAACTATACTATAATACCTGTATCAATAAAGTGCACTGTATAAATGTATGCAAATAGTAGGTAACAAAGAAAGGTAAATCTGCACCAACTATACTACCTGTATCAATAAAGTGCACTGTATAAATGTATGCAAATAGTAGGTAACAAAGACAGGTGAATCTGCACCAACTATACTATAATACCTGTATCAATAAAGTGCACTGTATAAATGTATGCAAATAGTAGGTAACAAAGAAAGGTAAATCTGCACCAACTATACTACCTGTATCAATAAAGTGCACTGTATAAATGTATGCAAATAGTAGGTAACAAAGACAGGTGAATCTGCACCAACTATACTATAATACCTGTATCAATAAAGTGCACTGTATAAATGTATGCAAATAGTAGGTAACAAAGAAAGGTAAATCTGCACCAACTATACTATCATACTGGTATCAATAAAGTGCACTGTATAAATGTACATATATGCAAATAGTAGGTAACAAAGACAGGTAAATCTGCACCAACTATACTATCATACTGGTATCAATAAAGTGCACTGTATAAATGTACATATATGCAAATAGTAGGTAACAAAGACAGGTGAATCTGCACCAACTAAACTATCATACTGGTATCAATAAAGTGCACTGTATAAATGTACATATATGCAAATAGTAGGTAACAAAGACAGGTAAATCTGCACCAACTATACTATCATACTGGTATCAATAAAGTGCACTGTATAAATGTATGCAAATAGTAGGTAACAAAGACAGGTAAATCTGCACCAACTATACTATCATACTGGTATCAATAAAGTGCACTGTATAAATGTACATATATGCAAATAGTAGGTAACAAAGACAGGTAAATCTGCACCAACTATACTATCATACTGGTATCAATAAAGTGCACTGTATAAATGTATGCAAATAGTAGGTAACAAAGACAGGTAAATCTGCACCAACTATACTATCATACTGGTATCAATAAAGTGCAATGTATAAATGTATGCAAATAGTAGGTAACAAAGACAGGTAAATCTGCACCAACTATACTATCATACTGGTATCAATAAAGTGCACTGTATAAATGTACATATATGCAAATAGTAGGTAACAAAGACAGGTAAATCTGCACCAACTATACTATCATACTGGTATCAATAAAGTGCACTGTATAAATGTACATATATGCAAATAGTAGGTAACAAAGACAGGTAAATCTGCACCAACTATACTATCATACTGGTATCAATAAAGTGCACTGTATAAATGCATGCAAATAGTAGGTAACAAAGACAGGTAAATCTGCACCAACTATACTATCATACTGGTATCAATAAAGTGCAATGTATAAATGTATGCAAATAGTAGGTAACAAAGACAGGTAAATCTGCACCAACTATACTATCATACTGGTATCAATAAAGTGCACTGTATAAATGTACATATATGCAAATAGTAGGTAACAAAGACAGGTAAATCTGCACCAACTATACTATCATACTGGTATCAATAAAGTGCACTGTATAAATGCATGCAAATAGTAGGTAACAAAGACAGGTAAATCTGCACCAACTATACTATCATACTGGTATCAATAAAGTGCAATGTATAAATGTATGCAAATAGTAGGTAACAAAGACAGGTAAATCTGCACCAACTATACTATCATACTGGTATCAATAAAGTGCAATGTATAAATGTATGCAAATAGTAGGTAACAAAGACAGGTAAATCTGCACCAACTTATGCAGTTTGTATACTATCTTCACTTATCAAAGCTATTGAAAATAACTGTTGACAAATACAGTCAAACCTGTCTCAAGGAGCCAGCCAAGGGAATAACAGCGGCTGCTTAGCACAGGTGACTGCTTAATATGTATAATAAAACAACATATTTGGAATCTGGAAACTGGCTGCTTAATGTATGTTGGCTGCTTAATACAGATGACCACTAACACAGGTTGTCCGATTAGCGCAGTGGTTAGCACGCTCGCTTCTCACCAATGCATCCCGGGTTCGATACTAGGACCGGGAAGTATGTGAGATGGCACGTTGGTCGCCAGATCGGACAGGTGGGTTTTTCTCCGGGTACTCCGGTTTCCTCCCACATGAATGAGCACATTTACACTTTCATCCGCGCCAATGAGAGTGATTAATATAAGTTGCTTAAAAAATGTTTCGCAATAGTTGTAAAATAAATAAAAATTAAACTAAGACTATAATAATTTCTTTTCATCTTGGCACCAAATGTCACTAGCTTCTCTGTTGCCTGAAAATCTTTCTGATTTGTGCTTCCAATACTAAAAATCGATTTACGAACCATTAAGTTAAAGCTGTGTGCAAAAATGTACACGCTTAATTATCCAGGTTGTCATTTGGAGATTAAGGACTGCTCAGTGTTGCTATGGTAACAAAATATGGCAGTAGAGATAGTAAAGCATTAACCTAATTAGTCTACTTCTTTTAGCTTGATTGCGAAGCAAGGTCTTGCAATATTAGGCTAACGAGGGAGAGAGAAAACGCATTGTGGTCTTAATTCTTGCAATATTAGGCTAAGTGAGACCACATTTCTAATGGAATACATCGCCATGAGGGAGAGAGAAAATGCATTGTGGTCTTAATTCTTGCAATGTTAGGCTAACGAGGGAGAGAGAAAACGCATTGTGGTCTTAATTCTTGCAATATTAGGCTAACGAGAGAGAAAATGCATTGTGGTCTTAATTCTTGCAATATTAGGCTAACGAGGGAGAGAGAAAACGCATTGTGGTCTTAATTCTTGCAATATTAGGCTAATGAGGGAGAGAGAAAACGCATTGTGGTCTTAATTCTTGCAATATTAGGCTAATGAGGGAGAGAGAAAACGCATTGTGGTCTTAATTCTTGCAATATTAGGCTAAGTGAGACCACATTTCTAATGGAATACATCGCCATGAGGGAGAGAGAAAATGCATTGTGGTCTTAATTCTTGCAATATTAGGCTAAGTGAGACCACATTTCTAATGGAATACATCGCCATGAGGGAGAGAGAAAAGGCATTGTGGTCTTAATTCTTACAATATTAGGCTTAAGTGAGACCACATTTCTAATGGAATACATCGCCATGAGGGAGAGAGAAAAGGCATTGTGGTCTTAATTCTTACAATATTAGGCTAAGTGAGACCACATTTCTAATGGAATACATCGCCATGAGGGAGAGAGAAAAGGCATTGTGGTCTTAATTCTTGCAATATTAGGCTAAGTGAGACCACATTTCTAATGGAATACATCGCCATGAGGGAGAGATAAAAGGCATTGTGGTCTTAATTCTTGCAATATTAGGCTAAGTGAGACCACATTTCTAATGGAATACATCGCCATGAGGGAGAGAGAAAAGGCATTGTGGTCTTAATTCTTGCAATATTAGGCTAAGTGAGACCACATTTCTAATGGAATACATCGCCATGAGGGAGAGAGAAAACGCATTGTGGTCTTAATTCTTGCAATATTAGGCTAAGTGAGACCACATTTCTAATGGAATACATCGCCATGAGGGAGAGAGAAAATGCATTGTGGTCTTAATTCTTGCAATATTAGGCTAAGTGAGACCACATTTCTAATGGAATACATCGCCATGAGGGAGAGAGAAAATGCATTGTGGTCTTAATTCTTGCAATATTAGGCTAAGCGAGACCACATTTCTAATGGAATACAACGCCATGAGGGAGAGAGCAGATGTATTGTGGTCTTAATTCTTGCAATATTAGGCTAATGAGGGAGAGAGAAAAAATGCATTGTGGTCTTAATTCTTGCAATAT
Organism: Archivesica marissinica; assembly: GCA_014843695.1. Classification (NCBI taxonomy): domain Eukaryota; kingdom Metazoa; phylum Mollusca; class Bivalvia; order Venerida; family Vesicomyidae; genus Archivesica; species Archivesica marissinica. The sequence continues at coordinate 54,676,655 of CM026392.1, forward strand.
TAGGCTAAGCGAGACCACATTTCTAAAGTTTAAACTTTATTTATCTTACAACGATTGCGAAGCAAGTTCTAACAACTTATAACATTCTCGTTGGCGCGGATGAAAGCGTAAATGTGGTCGTTCCAGTGGGAGGAAAACGGAGTACCCATACTTCCCGGTCCGAGGATCGAACCCGGGTTGCATTGGTGAGAAGCGAGCGTGTTAACAACTACGCTAATCGGACCACATTTCTAATGGAATACATCGCCATATATACAAGCAGATAGGAATCTATAAAACTCTTAATATTTTACCATTAAGGTTTCCTTCAGTATGTATGCGAGCAGGGATTCGTCCATCTTCTTGCCTGTCTCAATCAATGACTTTGCCAGGTCTGTGACAGAGCCCCGGGCACAATGCTGCAATACAAACAAGACTTTATCAACATTGCATAGACAAGAAGTAATGCCTTTATCAACATTGCATAGACAAGAAGTAATGCCTTTATCAACATTGCATAGACAAGAAGTCATGCCTTTATCAACATTTCATAGACAAGAAGTAATGCCTTTATCAACATTTCATAAACAAGAAGTAATGCCTTTATCAACATTGCATAAACAAGAAGTAATGCCTTTATCAACATTGCATAAACAAGAAGTCATGCCTTTATCAACATTGCATAAACAAGAAGTCATGCCTTTATCAACATTGCATAAACAAGAAGTAATGCCTTTATCAACATTGCATAAACAAGAAGTCATGCCTTTATCAACATTGCATAAACAAGAAGTCATGCCTTTATCAACATTGCATAGACAAGAGGTCATGCCTTTATCAACATGGCATAGACAAGAAGTCATGCCTTTATCAACATGGCATAGACAAGAAGTCCCACCTTTATCAACATTTCATAAACAAGAAGTCCCACCTTTATCAACATTGCATAAACAAGAAGTCATGCCTTTATCAACATGGCATAGACAAGAAGTCATGCCTTTATCAACATGGCATAGACAAGAAGTCATGCCTTTATCAACATGGCATAGACAAGAAGTCATGCCTTTATCAACATGGCATAGACAAGAAGTCATGCCTTTATCAACATGGCATAGACAAGAAGTCATGCCTTTATCAACATTTCATAGACAAGAAGTCATGCCTTTATCAACATGGCATAGACAAGAAGTCATGCCTTTATCAACATGGCATAGACAAGAAGTCATGCCTTTATCAACATTGCATAAACAAGAAGTCATGCCTTTATCAACATGGCATAGACAAGAAGTCATGCCTTTATCAACATGGCATAGACAAGAAGTCATGCCTTTATCAACATTGCATAGACAAGAAGTCCCACCTTTATCAACATTTCATAAACAAGAAGTCATGCGTTTATCAACATTGTACAGACAAGAAGTCATGCGTTTATCAACATTGTACAGACAAGAAGTCATGCGTTTATCAACATTGTACATACAAGAAGTCATGCGTTTATCAACATTGTACATACAAGAAGTCATGCGTTTATCAACATTGTACATACAAGAAGTCATGCGTTTATCAACATTGTACATACAAGAAGTCATGCGTTTATCAACATTGTACAGACAAGAAGTCATGCGTTTATCAACATTGTACAGACAAGAAGTCATGCGTTTATCAACATTGTACAGACAAGAAGTCATGCATTTATCAACATTGTACAGACAAGAAGTCATGCGTTTATCAACATTGTACAGACAAGAAGTCATGCGTTTATCAACATTGTACAGACAAGAAGTCATGCGTTTATCAACATTGTACAGACAAGAAGTCATGTGTTTATCAACATTGTACAGACAAGAAGTCATGCGTTTATCAACATTGTACAGACAAGAAGTCATGCGTTTATCAACATTGTACAGACAAGAAGTCATGCGTTTATCAACATTGTACAGACAAGAAGTCATGCGTTTATCAACATTGTACAGACAAGAAGTCATGCGTTTATCAACATTGTACAGACAAGAAGTCATGCGTTTATCAATATTGTACAGACAAGAAGTCATGCGTTTATCAACATTGTACAGACAAGTACATGTACAAGCAGTCGTGGAATTCCTAGAATTTTTCATCAATTATCACCTCCATAACTATCCACAGTTGATCGTCGGTTCCCGATTCGCCAGTTTTCAAATACAGCCCGTGAAATGTCGGCATATTTGGATGATCGTTAAAATCCCTCAGAATTTGGAATTCTTCCTCAATTTCCTCAATGATTTCGTGAATCGATTCCAAAATCTTCACAGCTGCAACCTCTCCTGAAATATCCGTATGTATATATGTATATTAACAAACGCTAGTCTATAACCAAGTCCAAATGATAACATAACTATAGATTCTTAGTGGAGTCACCTGTGTGGTGTGCCACATGCCCATCGCATCCTCTGCAAAGAATCGGCTACTAACGTTTAAACGATTGCGAAACAAGCTTTAACAACTTATATTAATCACTCTCGTTGGTGCGGATGAAAGCGTATATGTGGTCATTCGTGTGGGAGGAAACCGGATAACATTGTTATCAATTAATTAACATGATTTTGATAAAAATACATTTATCATACAACAACATTTGGTTAGGGATCAACAGTAAAAACAAAGGATTCCAACTAAAATGACCAAATTACATTTCGGGATAAATAAAGACTTTATCTGTCAAGGGAGGTAATAGAAAACGCAGTAATGTCTCTCTTTGATCTCTTCTGTTGTGGAATAAATGGTTCTCTCTATTCCAAGTACGAAAACAATCATACCCGTGTGTTTGTTCCTGGCTGAATAAACTTCACCGTACGTTCCTTCTCCGATATGATCGAGGAGTTCCCATGATGGCTCGGGTTCTTCCAGCTCCGAAAACTTGATCTTCGTACTATACTGGTCGTACATGCGAAACATCGTTGTTATTTGTTGGTTCTGATTTTTCAAAACCCCTCAAAATGATAGCCTCACTATATAAACTACATGAAACTGCCACAGATTAAACGACATCATTCTGTATTATAATTTAACTGCAGCAAGTCACACAGTTACTGTTGAAGAAACGCATCTTTCCTCAGCAATGTCGGATCCTTCCTCATCAATGTTGCATCTTTCATCATCAATATTGCAAAGATTTAGCTGCCAGACACTGAAAGCAGAGAATGATATATTTCACCATCAATGTTGCAAAGATTTAGCTGCCAGACTCTGAAAGCAGAGAATGATATCTTTCACCATCAATGTTGCAAAGATTTAGCTGCCAGACACTGAAAGCAGAGAATGATATCTTTCACCATCAATGTTGCAAAGATTTAGCTGCCAGACACTGAAAGCAGAGAATGATATCTTTCACCATCAATGGTGCAAGATTTAGCTGCCAGACACTGAAAGCAGAGAATGATATCTTTCACCATCAATGGTGCAAGATTTAGCTGCCAGACACTGAAAGCAGAGAATGATATCTTTCACCATCAATGGTGCAAGATTTAGCTGCCAGACACTGAAAGCAGAGAATGATATCTTTCACCATCAATGGTGCAAGATTTAGCTGCCAGACTCTGAGAGCAGAGAATGATATCTTTCACCATCAATGGTGCAAGATTTAGCTGCCAGACACTGAAAGCAGAGAATGATATCTTTCACCATCAATGGTGCAAGATTTAGCTGCCAGACACTGAAAGCAGAGAATGATATCTTTCCTACTCACTGATTGAAAGATTATGTGTAGTTGAAAGTAGCGAACATGTTAATTAAAGACTCGTGCGCGCACAAAGATTGATTCTAAGAAGTCAATAATTAGATGTCATGCTTATGGTCATGTCAGATCTTAAAGCTTTCGGTGAAATTACTCAGAATGTCAAAGCTGCATTTCAGGATATTCTAAGGAATGGATGGTTAGACCCTGTGATCAGGACTCTGTATGAATGTTTGTCTGCGCCATTTATAAACCATAGGCATAACACTATACACACAGAAATTGTTATGTCATATCCAAGCATATTTATAAATGATAACCCGTCACTATCAGAGTTATTAGGGACACTTTTTAAAACAGTTGGTTTTGAATCTGAAACCACTTGTCAAGACCCCAAAGTTTATACAAATTTATTTTAGCTCAATTGCGAAACAAGTTCTTACAACTTATATTAATCACTCTCGAGACCTCATTCCTGATGGAATCCATCGCCGTGAGGGAGAGAGAAGGCAATGTGGAAATTAAATGCCTTGCCTAAGGGCATAATCGTAATGGTTCCAGCGTGGTTCAAACTCCGGACCTTTCGCACCTGAAGCGCTAACACGACTTCCACTTCTGTCGCCAATTGAAAATACCAGGAGACAATTTGAAAGAATTGGAGCCAACTAAGAGCTAGTTGACATATAACTATTTGAAGCCATGAATTTGTTAAAACATGTGCCCAAAAAAAAAACATTTAAAACAAAAAGAGAAAAAGTTGCACCAACTATTTTCGCTAATTCACCATATTTAGAACCAGTATTTGTTTTTTTGTCGAAAATGACACCATTGACGACCGACTTCCGGAACTCTGTATGATTAATATGGTAATGCGATAATAAAAAAAAACGAGCTTAATAGCAAAATTCCAAATCTTCTTTCATAAAATATGGTATAAACTCATGTAAGATCCAGTCCGCCTCCGTGGTCGAGTGGTTAAGGTCGTTGACTTGTATACCACTGTAACCTATCATCACTGATGGTCACGGGTTCGAGCCCCCTCAGGCCGTGTCTCATTTATATGAAAAAGTTGGCAGTTTCTTACGGAGGTTGGTGCACCCAAGTACTGGTTAACCGCTGGAGCCTGCCCAGGAAATGTGTTGTTAGGTAAAACTGCCCGCCGGCGATATAGCCCAAAATGGTGCTGATGCAGGTGTAAAATCCGAAATATATAACATAACATATTCCAAAATGACTAATCTCTTCAGGCGGCGTCGCTCATATAGGCAACCGGTAGCGACGATAAATAACCGTAAAACACACAGTTTAATGAAACAGTAATAATAAAGCAATGGAGATATGGTTCAGAGCAATAATTTCCATCCAATTGTTACACGAATGAATTTATTTACTAATTGCATGTTAACAATAATTAATTACTGAATTCCGAAAGCTGCTTATTTGCCCAAATCTATGGAAATCTAATTTGTATCTATCCTACACGATCAAAGTTAATGATTTAAAACTATTTTGTAATTCACGAGATTTGTAATTCACGAGATATGAGTATTTATATAAAGTAAACTGGCCACCGGCGATATAGCCCGAAATGGTGCTGATGCAGGCGTAAAACCGGAAATATAATAATAATCATGTAAGATCCTATATTAATAAATGTATCAGATTTTAACCTTTAACCTGCCAATCACAACTATTTCTTAAGACGCTTTTGCAAACAACATAGAGCCAGATCAGATGGCACAGAACGTGCTCATTCGGATAGTGGGGCTAAAACACTTGGCTGAATTGCAAACAACCTAGATCCTGATCAGATGCGGCGTCACAATTTCTAAATAGGTTGCTATCATGTTACTGTATGTACATGTAGACCCCAGGTGCTTCCGTAAAGAAATCCATCCTTTTTAACATTTTCAATAATCTTGAAATATATATACATGTACAGTCAAACCTGTCTTAAGCAGCCAGCCAAGGGAATCACAGAACATGGCTGCTTAGCACAGGTGGCTGCTTAATAGAGGTCACATGTATAATAAAATTGCACATTGGGAATCTGGAAACTGGCTGCTTAGCACAGGTTGGCTGCTTAACAGAGGTCAAATGTATAATAAAATTGCACATTGGGAATCTGGAAACTGGCTGCTTAATACAGGTTGGCTGCTTAATGGAGGTGACCACTAACACAGGTTTTACTGTAATCCTAGCATGAAAATAATGTGCATACATCGCAAAAATCAATTAAAATGCATTTTTATCACATATAAATAAATGCATTGCTACTACAACGGATCTGAAGTCCAGTGGTAACACGCTGGACTGGTAATCCAGGGATCGCAGGTTCGATTCCCCGTCTGACCATAATAAAATTAACAGTCTTTCAGATGGGACGTTAAACCGAGGTCTCGTGTCGGTGCTTTACACTGTACACGTAAAAGAACCAGAGGAGACTCTGGAATGGGTCTCTGTCTCTATCATTTCACTATCCTCCAAAATCTAAAATGACTAATCTCTTCAGGAGGCGTCGCTCATATGGGCAACCGGTAGCGACGATAAATAAACATAAACACACACACTACAAATTGTTCCGAATACATTCAATCTCAAAACTCTACAGTGTGTTTGTGGTTCACAAATATTCAAAATTGAAAGTAGATATTTCATATAACGGTCATCCATTCTCTTGAATTAACGTTTGTTTGTCATCGGAGTCAATACTACTTAACCCTTTCAACATCACAGATCTCTAAATAGGCTTACAAAAAGTGTAGATCCAGATGAGCCGGCTCGTGACGAGCCGTCTCATCAGGATCTGCACTTTTTGCCAGTGATATGACTATTTTTAGACATAATTACCCATTTTGATAAATGAACTTGTCCAAATGTGATTTTCTGATTCATTTATTGGTTTATGAATATCATGGACCAGTCCATGTGAGTTACTTGGTGTTGAATGGGTTAAGCACGGCATAATGTCGTTTCGAGATCATTTAACTAGGATTAGTCTACAAATAAATATGCAAAGGCACACATGTGAGATATAACGGTCAATTTGTACCATAATCGTGTTCTTGAGGATACATGCGTTGTATCGCATTAATGTCGACCCTATATACATTGTTTTGTTATGTCAACAAACCGCATATGCGATGTTTGTTTATTAGTTGAAATAGTCAGTTTTTGAGGCAAATATTTGGAAACAAATTATACCATATAATAGGAAAATACATTCTGTAGAAATTTGCGTTTTCACTGATGTAGTGTCGCTTTAAACTTGCTTGCATAAAAATACGGACACGCATAAAGCGCAATTTCATCTTTCTGAACAGAATGACTGTACAGTCAAACCTGTCTTAAGCAGTCAGCCAAGGGAATCGCAGAAAGTGGCTGCTTAGCACAGGTGGCTGTTTAATAGAGGTTATGTATAATAAAACTGCAAATTGGGAATCTGGAAACTGGCTGCTTAATACAGGTTGGCTGCTTAATGGAGGTGACCACAAACACAGGTTTTACTGTACATGTATATGAATGAAATTATGGATTATGAAAATTTATGAATTATATTTCACTGGTTAATTAAGACAGCTATCATTACCGTCATTTGCTCTGTATAACGTGCACTTTTATTACTGAAATCCTTGAGGAATATGTCTAGTGCGCTTTATACACGGGTATAGATATGGCGACTACATATCCACTGCATTATAGCTAAATGGCTGTCGTTTGTATGGATATATAATAGTATATCAACCTAAATCTCATGTAGTCCCAGTAATATCTATGGAGGTGGGATAGATATGGCCACTACTTATCCACTGCATGATAGCTAAATGGCTGTCGTTTGTATGGAGATATAATAGTATATTACCTAAATCTCTATGAAGGAAAGGGTTAAAAAGATTGAGATCTGAATTAGTCTAATGCTGTAAGAACTTGTTTCGGAATCGCAAAATAAATATTTATTATAAACTTACAAAATTAATGTATATTATAAAAGATTGAAAAACAACAACAGAAAGACAACAGAAAGACAAAAGTAAAATGTTTTTTTTTACCTGACATTTAAACTTTCTATAAAATTATATAATAGATAATATCCACATTACAGAGAGACAACCTGTCCGAATTGATAAACACACTTGTTTATTTTTAAATCATCACATCATCGCTTAATTTCCTCCAACGATATAAACGTAATTTACAGAACATACACATGCAACATACTTTAAATATAGACGTTCTGTATTCCAGCCAATTGAATTTCTCTCCTAGATTACTCGCACGAGATATTCTGTGAGACTTCATCGTGGAAATTATAATATTCCATTTAAAGATAAAACAACATTTTCTAATTAATTTTTCAGGTCGAAAATATTCTATAAGAGACTTCTAAAAATCAATTACAGACAATCTACCATACTGGATACTAATTAGACCATAAGGAGGTCGGTGTTCGCGCTGGAACAAGCCAGGAAAACATGACCAATCTTATACCCAGATTAGTCAACATCAGGGTTCATTCTAAGTCAGAATTTGTGGGAGAAGTGAGAAAGCATGCGATCGCGTCCTTAAATGGTGTTATTTAATAAATTTCAACAAAATATGGTTAAAATTCACAGTATGACCATTAAATACAACATTTGTTTTTTTTTACGTTTATTTATCGTCGCTACCGGTTGCCCATATGAGCGACGCCTCCTGAAGAGATTAGTAATTTTAGATTTTGGAGGATAGTGCAATGATACAGACAGAGACCCATTCCAGAGTCTCCTCTGGTTCTTTTACGTGCACGGTGTAAAGCACCGACACGAGACCTCGGTTTAACGTCCCATCTGAAAGAATTTTATTAGGGTCAGACGGGGGATCGCACCTGCGATCCCTGGATTACCAGTCCAGCGTTTTACCACTGGGCTACAGATCCGTCTATACAACATTTGAATAGGAGGAGTGTTTTTACTGGACAAAATTTTGTATGAAAATTGTAAAACAAAAAAGAAAGACAAAATAGAAGGGAGAAGTGGGGCCCCAGAGGCCGAAGTCAGGGTCCCTAGGGCGACTTATCGAAGGTAGACCAATATAATTTATAAAGAGATTATTGCCGAGACCAGGCGATGTGGGTTTTCTAGTTAAGCGAGTTTGACGCAACAAAGTTTGACTGCATTTAAAATGAATACATTCACCATAGCCTTGCTGGAAGCTTATCGTTTTGTGTCGCTAGAACCAACTTTGTTTATGAATAATTTATGTCATTAGAACCTGCTCAACAGATGATTGTGAATAATTTATCTCATTAGAACCTGCTCAACAGATGTTTGTGAATAATGTATCTCATTAGAACCCGCTAACCAGGTGTTTGTGAATAATATATATTATTAAAACCAGCTCAATAGGTGTTTGTGAATAATATTTATCATTAAAACCAGCTCAACAGGTGTTTGTGAATAATATTTATCATTAAAACAAGCTCAACAGGTGTTTGTGAATAATTTATCTTGTTAGAACCAGCTCAACAGGTGTTTGTGAATAATATATATCATTAAATCCCGTTCAATAGGTGATTGTGAATAATATATATCATTAAAACCAGCTTAACAGGTGTTTGTGAATAATATATATCATTAAAACCAGCATAACAGGTGTTTGTGAATAATATATATCATTAAAACCAGCTCAACAGGTGTTTGTGAATAATATATATCATTAAATCCCGTTCAACAGGTGTTTGTGAATAATTTATCTCATTAGAACCTGCTCAACAGGTGTTTGTGAATAATTTATCTCATTAGAACTCACTTAACAAGTGTTTGTGAATAATTTATATATCGTTATAACTCACTTAACAGGTGTTTGTGAATAATTTATCTCGTTAGAACCAGCTGAAAAGGTGTTTGTGAATAATATATATCATTAAACCCCACTCAACAGGTGTTTGTGAATAATTTATCTCGTTAGAACCAGCTGAACAGGTGTTTGTGAATAATTTAACAAGGACTGGTAACTTTGTGATCAGGATCTGTTTGAATGACATGACTTCTACCTAGCTTCCTGTTGTGATTCACGAAGCCACATGTCATACATACCTAAATAGCTCAAGAACATACAAAATGTACACACCTTATCAAATATAGCATGTTAACCAGAAATAAATCATTATGTACTGTCACAGTGGCTGCTCTCAAATAGTGACATTTGCCCGATTACGTATTCCTTGTCATTATCTTACCGTATTCCTTGTCATTATCTTACCGTATTTAGTTTAAACATATTTATTTGGATCAAGTACATACCGGTATATAAACAGTTGATATACATTGAAAGTTTGAAACCAATATGGATTGGGAAACAAGCTTAAATCTTATGTCATTATTTTACCATATTTAGTTTAAAGTAGTAATATATCGTTTGAAATAAAAGATATTTGAAAAATTCTATTTTTACATATGGGTAGCAATGCTGCTACACATTCTAACATTATACTTTGTATGCTTATGTTCATTTGGTAAACAGTGTTTTTTTTGCGAGTCGATCGGTCACGCACTTGTTTACAACCGGAACGCATCGTCCGCACTTGTTTACATTTGGAATGCATCGTCCCCATTTGCCCCACGTTGTCCTTTTTAATTAAATTACTTGATATGTTGATTCATACCTCTGTTAGCTAAGTCTTTTAGGGACATTTCTACATCCCCGCGAGGGGTTCGACATTAGAGGAGATAGATAGTCTTTCATGTTCAAAATATATACGTTGTTTTCTACATCCTCTGTTGTTTCACGTATGCGCGCTGTGTGTGTTTACATTTCGTGTGTTGATAAACAAATTTGCGTATACGACGGTTTAAATTTATTGGAATTTTATCGTTTCTGAGTGACTATTTCGATTTTTGTAAACATATTAGTATTTATATTTTACCCAAAACATCCGTTATTACGATGTAATGCTGCTTTAACCCTTTCAACACTACAGGCCTCTAAATAGACTTACAAAAAGTGTAAATCCAGATGAGCCGGCTCGTGATGAGCCATCTCATCAGGATCTGCACTTTTTGTCAGTAATAATTATTACTATTTTTAGATAAAATTACCCATTTTGATAAATGAACTGGTCCAAAGGTAATTTTCTTATTAATATCATGCACCAGTCCATGTCAGTTACTTGGGGTTGAATGGGTTAAACATATTTATTTGGATCAAGTACATATATAAACTTATATGAACACAAAGTTGATATACATTGAAACCAATATGGATTGGGAAACAAGCTTAAAGCTTATGTCATTATCTTACCTTATTTACTCGCCAATAAGACGATCTCGACTATTAGACGCCCCCCAATTTTGGTCTTAAACCAGTGGTATTTTACATAGACCCGCGTATCAGACGGGTTGAGAAAATGGAAACTACTCAGAAGTAAAGATCAAACAAATTGTACTGTAAAAGCGCCGTAAATTGTGTCAAATCATAAAACAATGCACTAATGTGTAACAATAAATCTCCTCTGGTTCTTTTACTTGCATGGTGTAAAGCACCGACACAAGACCTTGGCTTAAAGTTCCATCTGAAAGACTGTTCATTTTATTAGGGTCAGATGTGGGATTGAACCTGCAATCCCTGGATTCCCAGTCAACGTGTTAACAACTCGACTACTTATCCATCTGTCAATCTGCAGGCCCGGGCCTTCAGGGCCTTAGAGTAGCTATGTGCCTGGATGCACACAAGAATGTATAAGGATCAGATCATTATAAATGGAGATTTATAGAGTCTGAGATTTCCATTTGCCATAATCAATAATTCCGATTAAAGCGACACTACATCAGTGAAAATGCAAATTTCTACAGACTGTATTTTCCTATTATATGGTATAATTTTTTTCTAAACATTTGCCACAACAACTGAGTATTTAGAGGATAACACAATAAGAAATGGTACTCATCCTCAATTGAATTCATATTACAAAGTTTACACACCTGTTGGTGTCTCTCAATACCAGTTTCAATTTTAGGTTGATGCACAGAGAGCCTAAATCGTGTTGGTTCACTCCTTAAAGTGACACTACATCAGTAAAAATGCAAATTTATACAGAATGTATTTTCCTATTATATGGTATAATTTTAAAAAAATATTTACCACAACAACTGAGTATTTCAACTAATAAACAAACATCATATACGCGGGTTGTTGACATAACAAAATAATGTAAATAGGGTCGATATCCATGCGTAATGCAACATATTTACTGTTATATCTCCCATGTGCCTTTGCATATTTATTTGTAGACTAATCTTAGTTAAATGATCTCTAAACGACATTATCTCACACTTAGTATGATGACAAACTAACGGCAATTCAGGAGCATGAATGAACGTTATTTGAAATCCTACTTTCAATTTTTGAAAGTTGATAGACCACAAACACACTGTTTATTGATTCAATGATTAGTGTTCGAATGTATTCGGAAGAATTTGTAGTATCAATGCATTTATACGTGAAAAAATGCATTGTATTTGCTTTTTGCGATGTAAAGCCGCTTTAAGCAAAATACTGCATATTTGCCTACATATTGAGTACATTGTATTTGTGAAATTATGCGTAAAATAATCTCTCTTGGAGGATATTTGTTCAGCCATCAATAACGTTGTAATTTGCGGCTTATTAAAGCTAAAAACAGAATAAATTTGCATAGGAATAATACTTTCAGTTTTCCGTTTGAAAGAATAAAGAGAAATACCAATCTCATTAACCCGTTGCATGCTGGGTAAAATAAAGGCTATAAATAGTTCAAATAATTGTAGCAGACTGATCTAGAAGTCCAGTGGTTAACACGTTGGACTGGGAATCCAGGGATCGTAGGTTCGATCCCCCCGTCTGACCCTAATAAAATTAACAGTCTTTTAAGATGGGACTTTAAACTGAGGTCTCATGTTGGTGCATTACACTGTGCATGTAAAAGATCCAGAGGAGATTCTGGAATGTTTTTCTGTCTGTATCATTGCACTATCCTCCAAAAGTCTTACTAATCTCTTCAGGAGGCGTCGCTCATATGGGCAACTGGTAGCGACAATAAATAAACGTAAAACACACACAAGCATACAAATACAAAGCATTTATATAGCGCAAAAATTAAAAATTATTCTATTACGCTTCACAATTACAGATGGAATTTTAAACATTTACACATGACAATAATATATGGAAATATAAATAAAAATTTATACATATATAGATATACCTAGAATTCTAGTAATTGACCTTTCTGCCGATTTTGATTGACAGCTGGCATTAGCCAATCGATTCGCACCATTCGCGCACACCCCCGGCAACGGCTTATCGCCGCCATCTTGTTAGACAAACAATGCATATTAGACAAACTAGTAGCGAGTAGACAAATTTGAAAAGGCGTGAATTTGATTGAAAATACGGGTTTAAAATTGTTTTAATGATGTTGAAAATGTGTAGCTTTGGTGTGTGGGTTAGTTATAGTACAAAATTAGTCGATTTCCTGGTGATCGACGTTAAATTCAACCCATTTCAAAATCCTTGGACAAATCTAAAAGTGTGTATATGAACCACAAAATACCAGACAGCTGCTTTAAAAACAATGCATCTATAAAAACACCGACTGACCCCATATAGTCATTCTTTTCTAGCAAACACAGCACTCAAATTTAAGCATGTCACACTGTTTATTGGGAGTAATCAACAACTTATCGACTACCAGTACATCACAGAGACCGCCCGCCGACTTTATAATATCCCGATAGGGGCCTACTGCTATTATCAAGATCAAAGTATTGCACATCGGAATTTAGCACTGATTGTGCTAATTGGTCAATTATAAAATGTGTGCACATAATTATAGCATTGATTACTACACAGAGTCATTGTTTTATCGTTCTGTCAGACAAACGAGTTATTTAGTAAAGTTTTAATCAAATCTGATAACGAGTGATCGTGATCTGAAATTATGTTTTGAAAAATAATTACAAATTAATTAATGCTGTCTGTCATTGACAATGGTGAAAAGATGTAGTTACGGTCTGTGTGACAGTGATAGTAGATATCCAGATTGATTGATAGGTGACGTTAAATTCGTGCCATTTCCAAAACCTAAGACAAATCTTGAAACATGTCTAAGGTGAATTAAGTTGTGTGGACGACCAAACGACCAGCTGAATACATCCAAAATTAATGCAAACAGATATATTTGCACACAAGTAAGTTGAAATTAATTTATTTATGCATAATAAAATATTTCGAAAAAATATATTCTGCATTTATAGATTTACTGTTCACAAGAGATATGTGAGTATAATGGTGATTAAAATTATACATGTGGTTCATACATATTGTCGTGGATGGTGAACTAGGGATCAGATAGTAGTAATAGTACCCATGCATGTGCAGAGCTGTGGGATTCCCATATTAGCTCAGTGAACGTACTTCTAGGAGGCATAGGGTCGAGTCTCTCAAGACGGTGGCATATTTCATTTCTTTTGATGTCAAAGTTGACACGATATGGTTGTTCACTCTTCCGTTGACTGCGAAAGCATTTTCCACGAACACTTAACACGTCCTCATCCGTTAAATATATCTGTACTTTAGAGAAATAACATTCACTGAAGAACTTAAACCATTGCTGTCTTGCTTTCAACGATATATTCTTATCTGGGTGAAATAAACCGAGAAATTCGACGGAATTATCTAGATTAACTCGATGCAGGACTGCGTTAGACGCCATTTTGTTAGATAGCTTGTCTCGCGTGGTTACAGCGAGCACCGGTAACTATGGGGGGCGTGCCTAAGTAGCGTTTGCAGAAAGGTCAATTGGATAAGAACATATTATATCATAATATCTACACCATTACAGTATATAAGTGAATGATTGGATTAGTGGGGACAATTCATTAATGTGTTTATTCTTATTTATAGCAGAAGACAAAATTGGCTGCATCAACATCAGTCTAAAGTTATTTGCATGATTATTGGCCATTAAATTTTTATTGTAAGTCAATTTTATTTATTTATAATTTCGGGTTTTACGCCTGCATCAGCACCATTTTGGGCTATATCGCCGGCGGGCAGTTTACCTAACAACACCTTTCCTGGGCAGGCTCCAGCGGTTAATCCGTACTTGGGTGCACCAACCTCCGTAAGAAACTGCCAACTTTTTCATATAAATGAGACCCGGAAGTCAAATTTGTACAATATAATACATTGTGTTTAGTTCAACAATTAACACAGCATACGTCTGCATGACTGAAATTTGTCCTGTATACACCATTTTCAAATGTAGTGAATTCACAAGTAAATGTAGCTAAATCACGTTTTACCAAAACATTTTTAAACAAACATTTATAAACTGACATTTTTTAGTGTTTTTATTGCAATTATTTTTCGTGAACGTCGTCTGAGGCATTGCCAATTTACAATTGACATTACAATGAAATAGGAACCAGCTAATGCAAGGCAACATTTTAGTAGGAACCAGCTAGTGTAGTAGAAACCAGGAACCAGTTAGTGTAGTAGGAACCAGTTAGTCTAGTAGGAACCAGCTAGTGCAAGACAACATTTTAGTAGAAACCAGCTAGTGTAGTAGGAACCAGCTAGAGTAGTAGGAACCAGCTAGTGTAGTAGTAGGAACCAGCTAGTGTAGTAGGAACCAGCTAGTGTAGTAGGAACCAGCTAGTGTAGTAGGAACCAGTTAGTCTAGTAGGAACCAGCTAGTGCAAGACAACATTTTAGTAGAAACCAGCTAGTGTAGTAGGAACCAGCTAGTGTAGTAGGAACCAGCTAGTGTAGTAGGAACCAGCTAGTGTAGTAGGAACCAGCTAGTGTAGTAGGAACCAGGAACCAGTTAGTCTAGTAGGAACCAGCTAGTGCAAGACAACATTTTAGTAGAAACCAGCTAGTGTAGTAGGAACCAGCTAGTGTAGTAGGAACCAGCTAGTGTAGTAGGAACCAGGAACCAGTTAGTGTAGTAGGAACCAGCTAGTGCAAGGCAACATTTTAGAAGGAACCAGCTAGTGTAGTAGGAACCAGCTAGGGTAGTAGGAACCAGGAACCAGTTAGTGTAGTAGGAACCAGCTAGTGCAAGGTAACATTCTAGTAGGAACAAGCTGGTGTACTAGGAACCAGCTAGTCTCATAGGAACCAATGTGTGTAGTAGAAACCTGCTAGTGTAGTAGGAACCAGCTAATCTCATATGAACCAATGTGTGTAGTAGAAACCAGCTAGTGTAGTAGGAACCAGCTAGTCTCATAGGAACCAACTTGTGTAGTAGGAACCAGCTAGTGTAGTAGGAACCAGCTAGTCTCATAGGAACCAACTTGTGTAGTAGGAACCAGCTATTCTCATAGGAACCAACTTGTGTAGTAGTAACCAGCTAGTGTAGTAGGAACTAACGTGTGTAGTAGAACCAGCTAGTGTAGCTAGGAACCAGCTAGTGTAGTAGGAACTAACGTGTGTAGTAGTAACCAGCTAGTGGATTAGGAACCAGCTAGTCTCATAGGAACCAACTTGTGTAGTAGTAACCAGCTAGTGTAGTAGAACCAGCTAGTGTAGCTAGGAACCAGCTAGTGTAGTAGGAACCAGCTAGTCTCATAGGAACCAACTTGTGTAGTAGTAACCAGCTAGTGTAGTAGAACCAGCTAGTGTAGCTAGGAACCAGCTAGTGTAGTAGGAACCAGCTAGTGTAGTAGTAACCAGCTTGTGTAGCTAGGAACCAATTAGCGCAAGGCAAATGTCGAGTAAGAACCAGCTAGTGCAAGGCAAGAAGTCTAGTAGGAACCAGCTAGTGTAAGGCAAGAAGTCTAGTAGGAACCAGCTATTGCAATGGAACAGTCATTATTGAACCAACTAGTGCAAGGGAACAGTCGTGTAGGAACCAGTTAGTGCAAGGGAATAGTAGTGTAGGAACAAGTTAGTGCAAGGCAAGAGTCGATTAAGAATCAGCTAGTGCAAGGGAACAGTTGTGTATAGGAACCAACTAGTGCAAAGGAACAGCTAGTAGGAACCAGCTACATGGATAATATATGTGAACAGTATGGTAGGAACCAGAGCTACATGTATAGTTTATGGGAACTATCTGCTAGGAACCAGAGCTACATGCATAGTGTATGGGGGAGCTCTCTGCTAGGAACCAGAGCTACATACATAGTGTATGGGGGAGCTCTCTGCTAGGAACCAGAGCTACATACATAGTGTATGGGTGAACAATCTGCTAGGAACCAGAGCTACATACATAGTGTAAAGGGGAACTATCAGCTAGGAACCAGAGCTACATACATAGTGTATGGTTGAACAATCTGCTAGGATCCAGAGCTACATACATAGTGTAAAGGGGAACTATCTGCTAGGAACCAGAGCTACATGCATAGTGTATGGGGGAACTCTATGCCAGAAACCAGAGCTACATACATAGTGTATGGGGGAACTCTATGCCAGGAACCAGAGCTACATGCATAGTGTATGGGGGAACTCTCTGCTAGGAACCAGAGCTACATGCATAGTGTATGGGGGAACTCTATGTCAGGAACCAGAGCTACATACATAGTGTCTGGGAACTCTCTGCTAGGAACCAGAGCTACATACACAGTGTATGGGGGAACTTTCTGCTAGGAACCAGAGCTACATACAAAGTGTATGGGGGAACTATCTGCTAGGAACCAGAGCTACATACATAGTGTATAGTTGAACAATCTGCCAGGAACCAGAGTTACATACATAGTGTATGGGGGAACTCTATGCCAGGAACCAGAGCTACATGCATAGTGTATGGGTGAACTCTATGCCAGGAACCAGAGCTACATGCATAGTGTATGGGGGAACTATCTGCCAGGAACCAGAGCTACATGCATAGTGTATGGGGGAACTCTATGTCAGGAACCAGAGCTACATACATAGTGTATGGGGGAACTATCTGCTAGGAACCAGAGCTACATGCATAGTGTATGGGGGAACTATCTGCTAGGAACCAGAGCTACATACATAGTGTATGGGGGAACTCTATGTCAGGAACCAGAGCTACATACATAGTGTATGGGGGAACTATCTGCTAGGAACCAGAGCTACATGCAGTGTATGGGGGAACTATCTGCTAGGAACCAGAGTTACATGCATAGTGTATGCGTGAACTATCTGCTAGGAACCAGAGGTACATACATAGTGTATGGGGGAACACTATGCCAGGAACCAGAGCTACATGCATAGTGTATGGGTGAACTATCTGCTAGGAACCAGATCTACATACATAGTGTATGGGGGAACTCTATGCTAGGAACCAGAGCTACATACATAGTGTGTGGGGGAACTCTATGCCAGGAACCAGAGCTACATACATAATGTATGGGGGAACTATCTGCCAGGAACCAGAGTTACATACATAGTGTATGGGGGAACTCTATGCCAGGAACCAGAGCTACATGCATAGTGTATGGGGGAATCATCTGCCAGGAACCAGAGTTACATACATAGTGTATGGGGGAACTCTATGCCAGGAACCAGAGCTACATACATAGTGTATGGGGGAACTATCTGCCAGGAACCAGAGTTACATACATAGTGTATGGGGGGGACT
>CM026392.1:54695911-54725274 GCA_014843695.1 Archivesica marissinica
CACCTCTCCACCCCAGAGTTATCTACAACAAATACCCCCATATCCCAATGATGCAACATAACACACCTCCCCAACACAGAGTTATCTACAACAAATACCCCCATATCCCAATGGTGCAACATAACACACCTCCCCACCCCAGAGTTATCTACAACAAATACCCACATATCCCAATGATGCAACATAACACACCTCTCCACCCCAGAGTTATCTACAACAAATACCCCCATATCCCAATGGTGCAACATAACACACCTCCCCACCCCCCAGAGTTATCTACAACAAATACCCCCATATCCCAATGATGCAACATAACACACCTCCCCACCCCAGAGTTATCTACAACAAATACCCCCATATCCCAATGATGCAACATAAACACTCCCCACCCCAGAGTTATCTACAACAAATACCCCCATATCCCAATGATGCAACATAACACACCTCCCCACCCCAGAGTTATTACAACAAATACCCCCATATCCCAATGATGCAACATAACACACCTCCCCACCCCAGAGTTATCTACAACAAATACCCCCATATCCCAATGAGCAACATAACACACCCCCACCCCAGAGTTATCTACAACAAATACCCCCATATCCCAATGATGCAACATAACACACCTCCCCACCCCAGAGTTATTTGCAGCAGCTACCTCCATATCCCAATGATGCAACATAACACACATCTGCACCCCAGAGTTATTTGCAGCAGCTACCTCCATATCCCAATGATGCAACATAACACACATCTGCACCCCAGAGTTATCTACAACAAATACCCCCATATCCCAATGATGCAACATAACACACCTCCCCACCCCAGAGTTATCTACAACAAATACCCCCATATCCCAATGATGCAACATAACACACCTCCCCACCCCAGAGTTATCTACAACAAATACCCCCATATCCCAATGAGCAACATAACACACCTCTCCACCCCAGAGTTATCTACAACAAATACCCCCATATCCCAATGATGCAACATAACACACCTCCCCACCCCAGAGTTATCTACAACAAATACCCCCATATCCCAATGATGCAACATAACACACCTCTCCACCCCAGAGTTATCTACAACAAATACCCCCATATCCCAATGATGCAACATAACACACCTCCCCACCACAGAGTTATCTACAACAAATACCCCCATATCCCAATGATGCAACATAACACACCTCTCCACCCCCAGAGTTATCTACAACAAATACCCCCATATCCCAATGATGCAACATAACACACCTCTCCACCCCAGAGTTATCTACAACAAATACCCCCATATCCCAATGATGCAACATAACACACCTCCCACCCAGAGTTATCTACAACAAATACCCCATATCCCAATGATGCAACATAACACACCTCCACCCCGAGTTATCTACAACAAATACCCCCATATCCCAATGATGCAACATAACACACCTCTCACCCCAGAGTTATCTAACAAAATACCCCCATATCCCAATGGTGCAACATAACACACCTCCACCCCAGAGTTATTTACAACAAATACCCCCATATCCCAATGATGCAACATAAACACCTCTCCACCACAAGTTATCTACAACAAATACCCCATATCCCAATGATGCAACATAACACACCTCCCCACCCCAGAGTTATCTACAACAAATACCCCCATATCCCAGTGATGCAACATAACACACCTCCACTCCAGACACAGCTACCTCCATATCCCACGCTGGCGCAACATAACACACATCTGCACCCCAGAGTTATTTGCAGCAGCTACCTCCATATCCCAATGATGCAACATAACACACCTCCACTCCAGACACAGCTACCTCCATATCCCAATGGTGCAACATAGCACACATCTGCACCCCAGCGTTATTTGCAGCAGCTACCTCCATATCCCAGGGGCTGGCGCAACAGCACCCACCCAACAACATAATACATACCTCAATATATATGAATTCACCCCCCTCTCCCACCACCGCCTCAGACATCGGGTCGTACAATAGTGCTACTAGAACTAGTGACCCAAACTAGTGATCTGACCCAAACTAGTGACCCAAACTAGTGACCTAACCCAAACTAGTGACCCAAATTAGTGATCTGACCCAAACTAGTGACCCAAACTAGTGACCTAACCCAAACTAGTGACCTAACCCAAACTAGTGACCTAACCCAAACTAGTGACCCAAATTAGTGATCTGACCCAAACTAGTGACCCAAACTAGTGACCTAACCCAAACTAGGTACCTGACCCAAACTAGTGACCAAAACTAGTGATCTGACCCAAACTAGTGACCCAAACTAGTGACCTAACCCAAACTAGTGACCCAAACTAGGTACCTGACCCAAACTAGTGACCTAACCCAAACTAGTGACCAAAACTTGCAGCAAAGCATAAATCTCATTTTAACCTAAATGGACTCCATGGAAAAACTACAGAAACTAGATAATATTTTTTTTTATACTTTATTTATTTTACAACGATTGTGAAGCAATTTTCACAACTTATATTAATCACTCTTGTTGGCTCGGATGAAAGCGTATATGTGGTCATTCATGTGAGAGGAAACCGGAGTACCCGGAGAAAACCCACCTGTCCGATCTGGCGACCATCGTACCATCTCACATACTAATGTCCTCATTACCGCTTGCTATATCTTCTGTCGACACATCAGACGGATCTGTAGTTCAGTGGTTAACACGCTGGACAAGTAATCCAGGAATCGCAGGTTCGATCCCCAGTTTGACCTTAATAAAATTAACAGTCTTTCAGATGGACTTTAAACCGATATGTCGTGTCGGTGCTTTACACCGTGCACGTAAAAGAACCAGAGAGGACTCTGGAATGGCTCTCTGTCTGTTTCATTGCATTCTCCTCCAAATATTATAAAATGACTAATCTCTTCAGGAGGCGTCGCTCATATGGACAACCGGTAGCGACGATAAATAAGCGTAAACACACACACTCTGTCGATACGACTTCAAGGTAAATTCTTTAAACGTGAAGGTGGGCGATTGTTACACGATGAACGATATTGAGGACAGTAGGACAATCGACTCTCATTCATGTGATGAAATTAGTTCAAAACAATTATCTAATGATAAACTGGTGCTGGATGAGAAGAACAGTTGCACACGACTAGTTAAAGGTAATGGTGATCTCAAACATGACAATGCCGAGTATGGGCGAACTAGTTAATGTACAAGCCCGCTGACCCGAGAGATAACTTATTGTGTTATAGTTTTGGTGAATGCCCAACTGTCGGATCAATACAAGTCATAAAATTGCAAGTCTAATCTACATGAATTCTTTGAACATTCTCTGCAGACGATAAACCCAGTCATCGATACATGATCGCGCTCACCGCTTGGGCAAATTTACAGCGGGGAAGTTATCGAACAGAAAGTGTTTTTAGATTATACCAATTTATTTTAGCTCGATTGGAAACAAGTTCTTGCAACTTATATTAATCACTCTCGAATCTTCATTCCTGATGGAATCCATCGCCATGAGGGAGAGAGAAGAGGCAACGTGGAATTTAAATGCCTTGCCTAAGGGCACAATCGTAACAGTTCCAGCAAGTGTTCGACAACAAACAGTCGATAACACAAACTGCAGGTGAACATTACCCAAGAACGACTCAAGACCGTTGCCTAACTCTTGCTCACTTACCAAAGCACGAACAGCGGGGGAACGCGTGCATCTCGTCAAGGAGATAAACGTGTTAGTTTAAAAATTATTTATTTCAGTATATGTACATGTAATCAAGAAATGAACGTTTTACATATAATTTAGCAGTAAACTGAAAGGGATTAGAACGAAAGAAAACGTATATAGTTCTTCTCCCTATCAATTGATTGATAAACAATACACTGAACCGAATTTCTAAACGTCCACCTGATGTTGTATAACAGTTGAAGACAATCAACAAGTAAAGACCATAGTAGAATGCCGGCTGTTGAAAAGTCGTGCAACATGGAAACACGATGGAAATGATTTAGAATGATATTAAAATATGACATTGTATGATTCATTACAAAATGTACTTGAAATATCGAATTTAATTACAACGCTGAACATACCTGTCTGATAGAAGTGCCTGTATCAAGCATACCGACGGCTCGCCCGCGTTCCTCAATGGTCATTCTCGCCATAGTTTGTTTTTTCGGTTACGGGTCGCACATAGAATAAATTGCAATCAAATTGATCACTCACCATGCCATGCACGTGGTCCTCATGCCAAAACTTAGGATTCGAACCTTCCGTTCCGCTTGGTCAGACATGACAATAAATTGGTGTTTTCTTAGTGTACATTGATAGAGTATGGTGGATAACAATAGACTACCAATAGTTGGACTAATACACAGACCCGTTACCCTAAACTCACAATTTATTAGGTGGACGTTTAGAAATTCGGTTCAGTGTAGGCAGGAGAATAATATATATATAACAATGAAAATACGTGAAATCTATTCTAGGTATATGCTAGAGAATTTCAGAACTTATTGTATTAGTGAGTCAATAGTGTTGGATGTAAAAAAGAAAATGGTTAATATTTAAAGGAATATTTGAAGAAAGTTCAAGGACATGAACTATCAACTCTTAACTTGTAACGACAATGAAGTGGTGATAGCCCAGTAGTTCGCTGGAGCCGTTACGAGTGTGCCCTTATATTAGGCAAGGCATTTAAATTCCATGTTGCCTCTTCTCTCTCCCTCGTGGAGATGGATTCCATCAGGAATGAGGTCTCGAGAGTGATTAATATAAGTTGAAATAACTTGTTTCGCAATCGAGCTAAAATAAATTTGTATAAATAGATAGAAGATACAAATTATCTCTAAAATATAGCGGTAATAAATTGATACCAGAACAGTTCGGTGAGATATTGAATTTATCAAGAGATGCGAGCGGCCGATCTAATTAGACAGTCTAATTGAGATATCCTTGATTGTATATTGAAGATTAAAAATGTAATCCAATTATCGACAGGGCGGTGATCTAATAAAGACACTAGAAATTAATGAGGCTTGGGGTGATTATGATATAGATAATAGATCAGAGATTCACGAGACGTGAATATACGAAATAGGAGAATATACCAGACGACCAGTAAAATAGATAGAAAAGAACATTGTGTTACGTTTTCATTGTATTGATAGAGAAATGAAATATACCCCTAGAGAACCGACCAGAGAGTTTATATAGCTTAAACCTTGGAAAGAGCCGTAAATAGACCAGACGTAGATAAGAGCCGACGAGGGGGGACGCCACACTTCTCGAAAGTGGTGTTCTTCCAAGGTCCGGGTCAAAAGCTGTACAGCGTTTTCTCCGAGAATGGAACAGACTTCATCTCGATGAGGCAATTCTGTAAATAACCGCATTCCTGGACGGCCAGTCAGTTCGTCAACTTGGTTTGCCTGAATCTCTCAGGAGCATTGTCGTGCAATGTATTTTTGATGATGCTGGACACAATGGCAAGGAGAAGACCCTTTGGTTTTTTACTGGCCTGGTTTGGAAGAGGATGTTAACCAGTACATAACAAATTGCAGCTGGTGTATTCGACGAAAGACCCCCGTCAAACCTTTCGCAGAGTTTGTACAAATTTTTACATACAGATCTATATGTAGCTAGTGTGCATCGACTTTTTGAAGCTCGAACCTAGCATTGGCGGTATGGAAAACATACTGGTTATAGTGGATCACTTCAATAAATATGCTCAAGTTGTGTCATGTCGATACCAGACAGCGCAGACCAAAGTGCTACCAAGGCCTTGTATGACAATTATTTCCATTTTTCTGGTTTTCCCGAAATACTTCAGTGGCCAAGGGCGAACTTTTCTTAACTCTTTCAGCGCCAATGTCGCATAAAAGCGACTTTGTAAAAAAGTAGAGAACCCGATCGGACAGAACAGAACATGCCATCTGATCAGGCTATATGCTGATTGCTCTTCAGACAGTGGAGCTGAAGCACCTGTCCGAATAGCAAACAACATAGATCCTGATCAGACGCGGCGCTACGCCGCGGCTGATCTGGATCTATGTTGTTTGCACATGCTCTGAATTTATTCGGCGCTGAAAGAGTTAATAAGACCATTATACATACATGAACTATGCAAGCCCATGGGCATTCGTAAAAATCGTACCACCCTATGGGTAACGGTTCAGCAGAACGTTTCAAAGGGACTGCGCATAGCTTGTATCTTAGAGAAACACAAAAAGAGCGATTGGAAATCATACATCGCCTCGGATTTTCGCCACATTTTTTATTGCGAAACAAGTTCTTAAAACTTATATTAATCACTCTCGAGACCTCATTACTGATGGAATCCATCGCCACGAGGGAGAGAGAAGAGGCATTGTGGAATTTAAATGCCTTGTCTAAGAGCACAATCGTAACGGCTCCAGTGGGGCTCGAACTCCAGGCATTTCGCACATGAAGCGAACGCGATACCACTACGCTATCACGACTTCCTTATTTTATGTTTGGGCGGCACACATACATAAACGTGTACACTAATCTTCATCTTTCAGTTTTGCTGATAATCGATAGACACTGTTGTTATTGTTGTTGTTGTTGTTGTTGTTGTTCGACCCGGACATGGAGGAAATGACGTCATGTTCCCCATCTATGACACCTCAGTAGCTCTACATCATTTCGGAATAAAATCGCTACGAAGCAAACTCTTTCGCCGACAATATTCAGCGCCAAACACGCATGTTTTACTCAAATTTATCTGCTATTCTCAAAAATACAATAGAGACAGAATAAATAGACACTTGTAATATTTTATTTTCGTAGCATACATGTATATCCATATTGAACTATGTGATAAAGTGGTCATAAATACACATTATGTAAGAATTGCATTGGATTGCAAATACTGAAACTTTTCTCAGATCCCAAAACACAAGCTCAAGTGATTTGATTGGTCTGAGACTGAGATTTGCAGCTGCAATCAGACTGAGATTGGGATTGGAGAAAGGTTTAATATTGCTCTTCCACGCCTGCAGATTAACGCCCATGCTAACACGTTCACATTTCACCATGGCAACCTGAGATTGTGCAACATCGTTCGATGTTATAAAACCTTTTTCTAAAATCTCAAAACTGAGGTAAAGTGATTAGATTGCAGTCTGAGATTTGCACTCGGCTCTATAAATCAGATAGCTGGAGATTGAGCTTGAATTTGGAGACATGTTTTATGACATCCGATCCCCGTCATGTGAGGTATGCGATATGGTAAAGTGATCACGTAGATTAAGATCTTCAGATGTTACTGGTTGCTATGAGGTACCGTATAACAAACCAAAAAACATTTGGCGACAGGAGCTTCAAAACAGTAGGGCCACAGCTATGGAACACTTTACCCGTAGATTTGAGAAACTTGGATTCTGTAGAAACGTTTAAGAAACACCTTAACACATTGTTCTTCAGAAAATTTTATTCATGGTTTTAAAACATTCATGTATTGACAGACTGAACAGGATAGTTGTAGAATTAGTGTAGTGTTAAAAAAAGGTTTTAGAAACAATGATATAATTTACCAAAAATTATGCTTATAATAATGATTGATCAAAAATGTGTTATTGTGTGGTAACATAATTATTATTAGACCAATGTCTTTTTGTAAATAACGAGAATTTTGTTCAGGTTTTTATGTAAGTACATGTCTATATATTTATTTTACTTCTATTGTACAACGCCAGTGAATATACTATGTGTAAAATTAGGCGTTTTATCAAATTAAACAGTTTCAGTTTCAGTTTCATCACTGTATGTTCTTCGAGTAGTCCGCATTCACCCTATAATAACAAATATACATACAATCAGACCTGTCTTAGTGGTCATCTCTATTAAGCAGCCAGTTTTCAGATTCCCAATATGTTATTTTATTATACATTTAACCTCTATTAAGCAGCCACCTGTGCTAAGTAGCCACTTTCTGTTAATAATTTGATTGACTGCTTAATACAGGTTTGACTGTACACCCCTATGATCAATATAGGTATAATCTATTTTTGCATCAATAAAACATGTTTTGTCTTTGATATGAGCAACAGTTTGGCTACACGAGTCTGTATACGTATCAGATAATTGGCATATGTATGCTTTCAATTTGGTGTCATCTGGCCATGCAATCTGTAGCGTTCACAAATCATGCAGTTAGTATAGCTTATTTCGAAAGACTAAAACATCTGGGTAACAATTACAGTGGCGAGCATTTTTGAAGCGCGCACAAAAAGATACATTGATATCAACTAGTTTAATTTAAAGTGACATTACATCACAAAAAGCAACCAAAAAAACCTTTGTTCACGTATTCATGCATTACTACTACAAGTTCTTAAGAATACATTCGAACACTAACACTAAATCAATAAACAGTGCTTTTGTGGTCTACTCACTTTCTAAAGTGAAAGTAGGATTTCATATAACGTTCATTCATGCTCCTGATTTGACGTGTGTGTGTCATTGGAGTCAATATTAAACGCGTGATGCTGTCGCTTAGAGATAATTTAACTAAGATTAGTCTACATATACATATGCATAGGCACACATGTGATATATAATGAGGTAAATATGTATCATAAATTGTGTTATTCAGGATGCGTTGTAATACGCATTATTTTGACCCTATTTACATTATTTTGTTATGTCAACAAACCGCGTACACGACGTTTGTTTATTAGTTGAAATACTCAGTTTTTGAGGCCAATATGGGGGTGGGATGATACCATATAATAGGGAATTACATTCTGTAGAAATTTGCATTGTTAGTTTTTTTACTGATGTAGTGTCGCTTTAAAGCAATATTATATCTGAATAGGATGCTTTTTTAAAATAAAAAGTCACGGATATTTAAAGAATATTATTTTCAATGAATGTACACACAGACTGAAAATAATCAAATACGTATAACACGTCTTTAACTTGGTGCCATCTTGCCTTCTCATATTGCCGTGGAATTGGGTGTTAAAATAACATTCGCATAGTATCATCAAGTTGGTATCATCTGACCTTGTAATATGTGTATTTCACAAATCATGCAGTTGGTATTGATTATTTCTAACAATCATAAACATATGGCAACAATTACAGTGTCACCAATACAATACATTCCAACATGATGATACTATGTCCTATAAACCGCGGCTACGGCTGTTGAATTGTTCTCCCTCTGTAAACACATTTATGAATGAAAATCACGTGACGTAAATATGCACAACTTTTAACAATGTTGCATTGGAATTGAATACTACAGCGAGTAACTAGGATTTCCATTGTTAATAACCAGCCATACATTAAATACAGTTTTTATTAGGGAGGTATTTTGTAAAGCCATCAGCCAAATAACAAAAATAACGAAATAACACACACACGTATTCATATATAGCATTATATTAGGTCATGCTACAATGAAAATAAACAACAATGAAAATAATATTTGTCTTGTTTGTCGTGGTTAATTCTTGCGCATGTATAACTAAAAAAATTGAGCACCGAAATGACAGTGTTGTTGGAGGGATCTTGGTTTGGAGGCATCTTGGTTTGGAGTGATCATGGGGCATGCTCCCCCAGGATAATTTTGAATCTTAGAACGTCTATGATTGGAGTACTCTGTGCATTTTATTGTGCGTTTTAGATGTTCAAATTTCGATGTATTTTTCACAATGTTGCGAAATTGAGTATATAAAATGTTACGCTGTACACAGAGATGAATTGTCACATTGGCTATTACAATTTGGGCCTGTTTGGTTGTTTCATGTTCTGTACTTTGCGCACCAACTTTCCGTAAGAAGCTACCAACTTTTCATATAAATAGACACGGTCTGAGCGGGGCTCGAACCCGTGACCATCAGTAATGATAGGTTACAGTGGTATACAAGTCAGCAACCTCAACCACTCGACCACGGAGGCGGCTGAAGCTATAAAAATATTTCAAAACCCAACTGTATGTTTCTGATTAGTGCATTAAAATGACGAGAGTTGATCACTGGAGCAATACGACGAGAGTTGACCACTGGAACGATACGACGATAGTTGACCACTGGAACGATACGACGAGAGTTGACCACTGACGATACGACGAGAGTTGACACTGGAACGATACGACGAGAGTTGACTACTGGAACGATACGACGAGAGTTGACCACTGGAACGATACGACGAGAGTTGACCACTGGAGCGATACGACGAGAGTTGACCACTGGAACGATACGACGAGAGTTGACCACTGGAACGATACGACGAGAGTTGACCACTGGAACGATACGACGAGAGTTGACCACTGGAACGATACGACGAGAGTTGACTACTGGAACGATACGACGAGAGTTGACCACTGGAGCGATACGACGAGAGTTGACCACTGGAGCGATACGACGAGAGTTGACCACTGGAACGATACGACGAGAGTTACACTGGAACGATACGACGAGAGTTGACCCTGGAACGATACACGAGAGTTGACCACTGGAACGATACGACGAGAGTTGACCACTGGAACGATACGACGAGAGTTGACCACTGGAGCGATACGACGATAATTTACTACTGGAACGATACGACGAGATTTTACTACTGGAGCGATACGACGATAGTTTACTACTGGAACGATACGACGAGAGTTGACTACTGGAGCGATACGACGAGAGTTGACTACTGGAGCGATACGACGAATGTTACGAAAATAGTGGCCAGGCTTGCGGTGAATACAGCTGTTCCGCAAATAGTGCAAACTGTAATGGTCACAGTGACTGTCGAGGTCATTGCACCATCGTCCGCTTCTGTGTCGATTTCATATTTGTCAGCATCGAGAGTTTTCAAAGATCCTACTTTAATCTCCCCTGTAGCTGTGACTTCAAAAGCACTGTTGATATTCCCAGCTCCTGAAAAAACAAACCACAGTACATCAACTAGTTCTATTCTGTTTATTCCTTTCTTAACCCTTTCCCTCATAGAAGCACCTCTTGACACCATTACAAATACGACCTACATTGACAATGTAGTAGCCAAACCAATATTCATAATAAAGACCAGAATCTCATGTAGTCCTAGTAATATATAAGGAGATGGGATATATATGGCGACTACTTATCCACTGCATGATAGCTAAATGGCTGTCGTTTGCATGGAGATATAATAGTATATTAACCTGAATCTCATGTAGTCCCAGTAATATATATGGAGGTGGGATAGATATGGCGACTACTGATCCACTGCATGATAGCTAAATGGCTGTCGTTTGTATGGAGGTATAATAGTATATTAACTTAAATCTCTATGTAGTCCCAGTAATATCTATGGAGGTGGGATAGATATGGCGACTACTTATCCACTGCATGATAGCTAAATGGCTGTCGTTTGTATGGAGATATAATAGTATATTAACCTAAATCTCATGTAGTCCCAGTAATATCTATGGAGGTGGGATAGATATGGCGACTACTTATCCACTGCATGATAGCTAAATGGCTGTCGTTTGTATGGAGATATAATAGTATATTAACCTAAATCTCATGTAGTCCCAGTAATATCTATGGAGGTGGGATAGATATGGCGACTACTTATCCACTGCATGATAGCTAAATGGCTGTCGTTTGTATGGAGATATAATAGTATTTAACCTACATCTCTATGAAGGAAAGGGTTAAATGGCTGTCGTTTGTATGGAGATATAATAGTATATTAACCTAAATCTCATGTAGTCCCAGTAATATATATGGAGGTGGGATAGATATGGCGACTACTTATCCACTGCATGATAGCTAAATGGCTGTCGTTTGTATGGAGATATAATAGTATATTAACCTAAATCTCATGTAGTCCCAGTAATATCTATGGAGGTGGGATAGATATGGCGACTACTTATCCACTGCATGATAGCTAAATGGCTGTCGTTTGTATGGAGATATAATAGTATATTAACTTAAATCTCTATGAAGTCCCAGTAATATATATGGAGGTGGGATAGATATGGCGACTACTTATCCACTGCATGATAGCTAAATGGCTGTGGTTTGTATGGAGATATAATAGTATATTAACCTACATCTCATGTAGTCCCAGTAATATCTATGGAGGTGTGATAGATATGGCGACTACTTATCCACTGCATGATAGCTAAATGGCTGTCGTTTGTATGGAGATATAATAGTATATTAACCTACATCTCTATGTAGTCCCAGTAATATCTATGGATGTGGGATAGATATGGCGACTATTTATCCACTGCATGATAGCTAAATGGCTGTCGTTTGTATGGAGATATAATAGTATATTAACCTACATCTCTATGAAGGAAAGGGTTAATAGGTTTGTTTATCATCGCCCCCTGGTTAATCAGGACAACACCTTCAGAAACATATCGATCATTTTATATCTGGCTAATCTTGTGTATAATTAATTAGCATTTTTCGGATACATTATCAACTTAAAGAATGTTTCACGTATGTTAGAATATAAGATATAAGAATTATATTTACATCTGTATCGAACAAGTGTGTGTTTTACGTTTATTATTTTTTATATATATGAAAAAACGAAACAAGTTATTACAACTTATATTAATCACTCTCGCGACCTCATTCCTGATGGACTCCATCGCCACGAGGGAGGGAGAAGAGACAACGTGTAATTTAAATGCCTTGCCGAAGGGTACAATCGTAACGGCTCCCGCGCCGCTCGAACTCCGGACCTTTCGCACCTGAAGTGAACGCGCATCCACTGCGCTATCACGACTTCCACACAATTATTTATGGTCGCTACCGGTTGCCCATATGAGCGACGCCTCCTGAAGATATTATTCATTTTAGATATTTGAAAGATAGTGTAATGATACAGACAGAGACCCATTCCAGAGTCACCTCTGGTTCCTTTACAGGCACGGTGCACAGCACCGACACAAGACCTCGGCTTAATGTCCCATCTAAAAGACTGTTAATTTTAGTAGGGTCAGACGAGGCATCGAACCTGCGATCCCTGGATTACCAGTCCAACCACTGGACTACAGATCCGTCTATGCATATCTCATGACTTATGTGAAGATTGAGATTACCCTCACCTCTGGCGAACCATGTGGGCGAGCGAAATGACTGATGTCCTTAGCAAGCTTCCAGTTAAAGTAGTGGCTAGCATGCTTGCTTCTCACCAATACAACCTGGGTTCGATCCTCGGAGCGGGAACTATGTGAGATGGTACGGTGGTTGCCAGATCGGACAGGTGGGTTTTCTCCGGTACTTCGGTTTCTTCCCACACGAAAAACCTTTCATCCGCACAAACGGCAGTGATTGATATAAGTTGTTAAAAGCTTTTTTGGCAGTCAGTTATGTCGAATTCCGTCGGACCGAACAAAATACTTCGACATGGAAATTTCAATAACGGTGTCTGACCAGTGGAACATATAATGGCGCTGTGTGTTATAATGGTGGCATATGGATATTTCAATAGCGGTGTCTGACCAGTGGAACATATACTGGCGTTGTGTGTTATAATGGTGACATATGGATATTTCAATAGCGGTGTCTGACCAGTGGAACATATAATGGCGCTGTGTGTTATAATGGTGGCATATGGATATTTCAATAGCGGCGTCTGACCAGTGGAATATATAATGGCGCTGTGTGTTATAATGGTGGCCTATGGATATTTCAATAGCGGTGTGTGACCTACATACACTAGACATACGCTGTACAATCACATGAAACATGCTTGATCGCGAAATTAAGTGACACTCTTTATTAGGGCACATAGCTTAACATATATGCACACCATATTGAAACAACTCAAATTAGCAACAGGTAGTGACTCAGAAACGATGGAATACGCTGCACCAGTATGGGACCCAAGCAAAGCCGACGACAGCAGCCACCTCGACAAGGTCCAGCGTCGAGCAGCCCGCTTCGCCTAGAGTGACTACACGGACAGGACTCCGGGATGTGTTACAGCAATGGTCACCAGACTCAGCTGGGAACAACTGCAAGACAGCCTAAAAATACTATGTCTCACCATTCTATTCAAAATCAACCACAGCCTGGTATAGATATCCCGGATGCAGCACAGATAGTCAGACCCAACGATCGGCGAACAAGGACCTCCCAACGGCTATTCCAACCTTACACCAACATGACAGTGTACAAGCAGTCCTTCTTCCCGAGAACCATACATGATTGGAACAAACTGCCAGCAAGCATCACTGACACATCGAACATCGAGGTCTCCAAGACTGCCCTCCACGCACAGGTAGCAGCCCCTCCCCCTGTCCTCAGCATAGACAGCTAGTGGGTGTGCATAGTTTTAATCGTATATATACGGAACGTTTTAGCTGTACATACTTGGGAGATGTCACTGTCTTGCCCAAACCTACACAGGACAAATTACATTTCAGTCATGAATTACTACGGGAAGAAGAAGATTCGCGCGAGTTATTAATATAAGTTGTTAAAAAACTTGCTTTGCAATCGTTGTAAAATAACTAAAATGTAAACGAAACTCAAAATTCCGTGTATGAGCGTCACATTTAATAATGTATTACTTACCGAGGCCGTAATTTACGCTAGATCCACCAGTGTCAGTCGCCGTTACCGTCATAACTGGTGTATCTATTCAAAATAAACACACTTATTTTGTGCTGTCCAATGAAATAAAGAAAGTTCACACGAGTAAGACCATTTTCATTAGGTTAAAACGAAAACAATCCGACCTCAGGACTCAATTTACCGTAGAGTTATCTATTTAGATTTACCATAGGAAAAGTATATATTTAGATTTGCCTAGGAAAGATTACCTACCTAGATGTACTGTAGAACAAGTATCTTCTTAGATTTACCGTATACAAGTTATAATAATAATAATAATAATAATAAAGACTTTAATTATCAACTTAGATATACCGTATGAACCGTTATCTACCTAGATTTACTGAGGAAACGTTATTCATTTAGATTTACCGTAGGCAGGTTATTCACTTAGATTTACCATAGGCAAGTTATTCACTTAGATTTACCATAGGCAAGTTAATCACTTAGATTAACATAGTCAAGTTAATCACTTATATTTACCATATGCAAGTTAATCACTTATATTTACCATAGGCAAGTTATTCACTTATATTTACCATAGGCAGGTTATTCACTTAGGTAGGTTATTCACTTAGATTTACTGAGGAAAAGTTATTCATTTAGATTTACCGTAGGCAGGTTATTCACTTAGATTTACCATAGGCAAGTTATTCACTTATTTTTACCATAGGCAAGTTATTCACTTATATTTACCATAGGCAGGTTATTCACTTATATTTACCATAGGCAGGTTATTCACTTATATTTACCATAGGCAGGTTATTCACTTATATTTACCATAGGCAGGTTATTCACTTAGATTTACTGAGGAAAAGTTATTCATTTAGATTTACCGTAGGCAGGTTATTCACTTAGATTTACCATAGGCAAGTTATTCACTTAGATTTACCATAGGCAGGTTATTCACTTATATTTACCATAGGCAAGTTAATCACTTAGATTTACCATAGGCAAGTTATTCACTTAGATTTACCATAGGCAAGTTATTCACTTAGATTTACCATAGGCAAGTTATTCACTTAGATTTACCATAGGCAGGTTATTCACTTAGATTTACCATAGGCAAGTTAATCACTTAGATTTACCATATGCAAGTTAATCACTTAGATTTACCATAGGCAAGTTATTCACTTATATTTACCATAGGCAGGTTATTCACTTAGGTAGGTTATTCACTTAGATTTACTGAGGAAAAGTTATTCATTTAGATTTACCGTAGGCAGGTTATTCACTTATATTTACCATAGGCAGGTTATTCACTTATTTTTACCATAGGCAGGTTATTCACTTATTTTTACCATAGGCAAGTTATTCACTTATTTTTACCATAGGCAGGTTATTCACTTATATTTACCATAGGCAGGTTATTCACTTATATTTACCATAGGCAGGTTATTCACTTATATTTACCATAGGCAGGTTATTCACTTAGATTTACTGAGGAAAAGTTATTCATTTAGATTTACCGTAGGCAGGTTATTCACTTAGATTTACCATAGGCAAGTTAATCACTTAGATTTACCATAGGCAAGTTATTCACTTAGATTTACCATAGGCAAGTTATTCACTTAGATTTACCATAGGCAAGTTAATCACTTAGATTTACCATAGGCAAGTTAATCACTTATATTTACCATAGGCAAGTTAATCACTTATATTTACCATAGGCAAGTTAATCACTTATATTTACCGTAGGCAAGTTATTCACTTAGATTTACCATAGGCAAGTTATCCACTTAGATTTGCTGTGGGAAAGTTATTCACTTAGGTTTGCCATAGGCAGGTTATTCACTTAGATTTACCATAGGCAAGTTATTCACTTAGATTTGCTGTGGGAAAGTTATTCACTTAGGTTTGCCATAGGCAGGTTATTCACTTAGATTTACCATAGGCAAGTTATTCACTTAGATTTACCATAGTCAAGTTAATCACTTAGATTTACCATAGGCAAGTTATTCACTTAGATTTACCATAGGCAGGTTATTCACTTAGATTTACCATAGTCAAGTTAATCACTTAGAGTTACCATAGGCAAGTTATTCACTTAGAGTTACTGTAGGAAAGTTATTCACTTAGGTTTGCCATAGGCAGTTTATTCACTTAGATTTACCGTAGGCAAGTTATTCACTTAGATTTGCTGTAGGAAAGTTATTCACTTAGGTTTGCCATAGGCAGGTTATTCACTTAGATTTATCATAGGCAAGTTATTCACTTAGATTTACCATAGGCAGGTTATTCACTTAGATTTACCATAGGCAAGTTATTCACTTAGATTTACCATAGGCAAGTTATTCACTTAGATTTACCATAGGCATGTTATTCACTTAGATTTACCATAGTCAGGTTATTCACTTAGATTTACCATAGGCAGGTTATTCACTTAGATTTACCGTAGGAAAGTTATTCACTTAGATTTGCTGTAGGAAAGTTATTCACTTAGATTTACCGTAGGAAAGTTATTCACTTAGATTTACCGTAGGCAGGTTATTCACTTAGATTTGCTGTAGGAAAGTTATTCACTTAGATTTACCGTAGGAAAGTTATTCACTTAGATTTGCTGTAGGAAAGTTATTCACTTAGGTTTGCTGTAGATAAATTATTCACTTAGGTTTGCTGTAGGAAAGTTATTCACTTAGATTTGCTGTAGGAAAGTTATTCACTTAGATTTGCTGTAGGAAAGTTATTCACTTAGGTTTGCTGTAGATAAATTATTCACTTAGATTTGCTGAGGAAAAGTTATCTACTTAGATTTACCGTAGGAAACTTATTCACTTAGAATTACTGAGGTAATGGTTTGTACCGTCTATAGATAACATGTAGGAGACATAAGTAAACACCTATACATGGAAGATAGATATATAGATGTCTTTATTTATAGAGGGTGACCTAATTAGTTCTGAACTAATCTTCCTTAGGGCCCTCTAAATAGAACATACATTTTAAAAATCAATTGTCCAGAATTATTATATTCACAAATATTTTCCATGGACCAGTAAATTATCACAGTTAACGAATTACATGATGTCACCAATGGCTCTCCATTATAAGGACGATTCATGATTTCCGCAAATAAATTATTTAACGTCTGCAAGAAAAGCATAGTCGTTGTCATCATTCTATCTACGTATCTACCTTCCGTATAACTATGTCAACTCCTCGCGGTGATGTAGTCATATTTATTCTATAATTGTCTATTTAAGTACATTTGTAATTTATTTTTGACTTCAACCCTTTACCCGGTAATATATAGGTAGTTTTTATTATAAAAGGAGCGGTTTCTGAAAGAGGATATTACCACAGGACGTATCACCCTTAAAGGAAGAAGATGCACCATCCGGTTGTCGCCCTTTAATAATGCACCATCACGACCCACTTCAAACAGAGCACCGACTAGTCACTCTACAACAATTCTACCACACTTCTCAATCGATGGTGCCTAGCACGAACCAACTTCGAGAAGGGCCGTAACTAATGTTGCTAGAACGTGTGGCCTTTCTTTAATGTGTCATGGTTTGTATTCACAATAAAATATGACTAAGCTAAAATAAACTTCTTAGAGTTATCGCCCATATGCAGAATCAGCAATGGTGGTGGTAAATAAATATACAAATCAGTATCATAAATGATATGGGTCCATTTTAAAATATTACCTGCCATGGAAATATCGCACCAAATTGCAGCGTATGTAACTTCCCCGAATGTTGGTGCCACATTTGTTACGGAAATTGTTGCTGCAGCTGTACCATAACTGGAAGTAGGATCACTAGCTCTGTTAGAAATACACAACAAAATATCATATAGATGGAAAAGAAAAACAATCTGCAAAATTAATGTCAATCTCAAACTACTGGCATGAAAGCTTACCAAATCATAAATAACAGCAAAATAATTTTGAAAATTGTGCAGTAAATAAAGTGTTACATTAAGATTTACATATACATTAGTTTATTAATTCAAATAATTCAAATAGTGGCATATCGGAGACAGCCATCTTGGATTAGTCATGTCTTATGACTCATATCCGATGGTATTCTACACTTATATTCCATTTGCCTTAATTTATGTATATTACAATGACATCACAAATATGACAACAACGCACACTTTTGACATCCGTTTTGATCTGAAATAACACCTTATACAACGCGTTGTCTATACTGCAATTAATGTGTTGTACATGATTGCAAAGAGTGATTACTTCAGTATCTGATGGATATACACTGTGTTGTACATGGTTACAATGAGTGATTACTTCAGTATCTGATGGATATACACTGTGTTGTACATGATTGCAAAAAACCAACAAAACACACACAAAAACCAACAAAACACACAATTGCAAAGAGTGATTACTTCAGTATCTGATGGATATACACTGTGTTGTACATGGTTACAATGAGTGATTACTTCAGTATCTGATGGATATACACTGTGTTGTACATGATTGCAAAGAGTGATTACTTCAGTATCTGATGGATATACACTGTGTTGTACATGATTACAAAGAGTGATTACTTCAGTATCTGATGGATATACACTGTGTTGTACATGATTGCAAAGAGTGATTACTTCAGTATCTGATGGATATACACTGTGTTGTACATGATTGCAAAGAGTGATTACTTCAGTATCTGATGGATATACACTGTGTTGTACATGATTGCAAAGAGTGATTACTTCAGTATCTGATGGATATACACTGTGTTGTACATGGTTACAAGAGTGATTACTTCAGTATCTGATGGATAACAGTGTTGTACATGATTGCAAAGAGTGATTACTCAGTATCTGATGGATATACACTGTGTTGTACATGATTGCAAAGAGTGATTACTTCAGTATCTGATGGATATACACTGTGTTGTACATGATTGCAAAGAGTGATTACTTCAGTATCTGATGGATATACACTGTGTTGTACATGATTGCAAATTTTGCAAAGAGTGATTACTTCAGTATCTGATGGATATACACTGTGTTGTACATGGTTACAATGAGTGATTACTTCAGTATCTGATGGATATACACTGTGTTGTACATGATTGCAAAGAGTGATTACTTCAGTATCTGATGGATATACACTGTGTTGTACATGGTTACAATGAGTGATTACTTCAGTATCTGATGGATATACACTGTGTTGTACATGATTGCAAAGAGTGATTACTTCAGTATCTGATGGATATACACTGTGTTGTACATGATTGCAAAGAGTGATTACTTCAGTATCTGATGGATATACACTGTGTTGTACATGATTGCAAAGAGTGATTACTTCAGTATCTGATGGATATACACTGTGTTGTACATGGTTACAATGAGTGATTACTTCAGTATCTGATGGATATACACTGTGTTGTACATGATTGCAAAGAGTGATTACTTCAGTATCTGATGGATATACACTGTGTTGTACATGATTGCAAAGAGTGATTACTTCAGTATCTGATAGATATACACTGTGTTGTACATAGTTACAATGAGTGATTTTTTCACTAACTGACGAATGTACATGGCTGCATATGGTGATTAAACAACCACACGCGGTATTCACTAACGCTTGGATACTGGACAAGTTGTTTCGGGTTCATATCCAAATTCAGTTTGATAAACCATAAGCTTAACACTATACATACAGAACATGTTATATATTATCCAAGCATATTTAAAAATGACGTCCCGTCACTATCAGAGTTATTAGGGACACGTTTTAAAACAGTTGGTTTTGAATCTGAAACCACTTGTCAAGACCCCAAAGTTATACAAATTTATTTGATCTCGATTGCGAAACAAGTTCTTACAACTTATATTAATCGTTCTCGAGACCTCATTCCTGATGGAATCCATCGCGAGAGGAGGCACTGTGGAATTTAAATGCACAATCGTAACGGCTCCAGCGGAGGCTCGAAGTAGTCTAAAGGGCTCATCCAGACGACCTTGACGACCTTTTCCACTATATGTTGTATATAGATGATGCAATCGGATCGGGAGGGAAAAATCAGAATCAGTGAGGCGTAGCACTTCCTATAGGTATACTACTGCGGTTTAAACTATTTCGATGTGTACTACATGAACCAGCGAGGTGTAACGTTACAGACGATAACGCTGAACATTATAAGATCAATATACAGTATGTCAATAGCAATTATTTTAAGTCAGATTCCGAGATCCACTGGTCGAAGGATTTGGGGTAGAATTTGCAATGAACGAAATATTGTTTATTACGTCCCCTGCCACGTGTCTTAAGGATGTTGTCAATCTTTGATCAGGGTTATAGTCAATGTTCTGCATTTCACGTTCGTAGAACACTCCTTTCAGCTCACTTCCTAGCAAATCGTTTAATCTATACACTGGAATGTTTCCCCTGTGATAGCGTTTGTGTATCTGAAACACTTCTCCGCTGTACGTTTGATCGTATGCCCTAGTAAACACGGTTTTTAGATGTATGATTCGCACGTGATCACTCACTTTGTATTTAAATGGTTTCAGTTTAATATTCGCTTTCATTTTTTTCTGGTGTTGCGCAAAGTAAGTGGACAATCTCACGTCTTCTTCATTAATGTTTTTGACATTGGCAGGCGTTGTATCGATGGTTCTATGATAGGTGTGGTTGTAACTCTTTGCTACGTCTTGTAGAATGGGCAGATAACCATAGTCATCTTCATGTGGATATAAATAGAAATATCAATGCGCAACCTTCATAAAGCAGGATTTGTGTACGAATCAATGTGGGAGTGTGATTTCAAGATATGTGTAGACAGAAACGAAGATATGAAGCAGTATCTGCATACCTTAGACATTGTTATGCCTTTAGAACCGAGAGAGGCATTTTATGGGGGACGCACAGAAGCATGTACGAGGAAGCAAAAGAAGATAAGAACATTAAGTATTATGATGTGACATCTCTCTATCCCTACATAAACAAAACTGGAAAAATTCCTATGGGACATCCGAACATTATCACAGAAAACTTCAAAGATATTGACCAATACGAAGGTCTCATCAAATGTAAGGTACTCCCACCCAGAGGCCTATATACGTCAGTATTGCCCATGAAGTGTAATGGCAAACTAATGTTCAGTCTCTGTCGAACATGCACAGAAATCTTTCAACAAGATCCTTGCAATCACAATTGTGAAGAAAGAGCTTTTATCGGTACCTGGGTCACGGATGGACTTAAAACTGCTCTTGCATATGGGTACAATTTGATGACCATATACGAAATTTGGCACTTCGACGATATTTCCGAATACGACCCTCAAATGATGTTAAAAATACTACGTACTTTATAATTATACGAAAATACATGTAATATCAATATACCATTGCTGTACATACCATTTATATTTATCCATTTTTGCTTGAAAAATAATTGTATGTTAATTGATTTATTTAACTACAAACACAATGTCATGTTTAGTAGAAGAATGATATATATTTATCTTTGGTAATATTCTACATATTGTACTATAGTAATAAATAATGTAGTAATAAAATTTGACTACTGATTCAGTCCAGGTACTTTTCTCTTTGTGTTTGTGCGCGCTTGCTGAAAATGCGTAACGGTAAATGTATTCCACTAAGTTCGGGTACATATACAACTGTCCACAATCCTATTATACCCGTATCAATAAAGTACACTCTCTATACTTGTATGCAAATTATAGGTAACAGAGACCGTTGAATCTGCACAAATTATACATGCAAGTACGAGCAGACG
Source organism: Archivesica marissinica (assembly GCA_014843695.1). NCBI lineage: Eukaryota > Metazoa > Mollusca > Bivalvia > Venerida > Vesicomyidae > Archivesica > Archivesica marissinica. Next base: position 54,718,211 of record CM026392.1, read on the forward strand.
ACATACTGTACATTGATCTTATAACGTTACACCTCGCTGGTTCATGTAGTACACATCGAAATAGTTTAAACCGCAGTAGTATACCTATAGGAAGCGCTACGCCTCACTGATTCTGATTTTTCCCTCCCGATCCGATTGCATCATCTATATACAACATATAGTGGAAAAGGTCGTCAAGGTCGTCTGGATGAGCCCTTTAGACTACTACTCGAACTCCGGGCCTTTCGCACCTGAAGCGATCGTGCTACCACTGCACTAGTACGACTCCCACATATCGTGTGTGGTTAATTTGTATACATACACAATATAAAGTACATGGGTAGGTTGGGTCTCAAAATCCAACGCAGCCTGGAGATTCACGATCCCAGTAACAGCATTTAGTGAAAACACAGTTGATACAGTCTGTGACATAAGACTATATCTAACAGCGCTTTGATCTTGATCAGTGACGGCTACAATGGTAATAGATGTCGCCCCCGTGGGTGTATCTTCAGCCAGAGACCCAACGTCACCAATTCCATCCGAGTTGGGCGCTGCTATAGCTGGAAGTGTCCACTCGGTGATAACTGCGTCTGTTGAATACGACAAACCAACAGTGTGATAGTGGAATGTATGTAAAACAAGCTGTGGTATATATGACACAGTTGAGACACTTTGTGACTCTGTACAATTTAACTTTTTGGAATTCATACATTTTGTTCGACTGGTTCGACAAACATCAAATCAAATGGTTCAGGCTGTCCGATTAGCGCAATGGTTAGCGCTATATATTAATCACTCTCGTTAGCGCGGATGAACGCGTATATGTGGTCATTCATGTGGGAGGATACCGGAGTACCCGGAGAAAACCCATCTGTCCAATCTGGCGACCACCGTTCCATCTCACATATTTCCCAGCCCGAGGATCGAACCCGGGTTGTATTGGTGAGAAGCGAGCGCGCTAACCAATGCGCTAATCGGAGTTTTAATGTTGTTTTTTTAACAAGGAGTCATACTTTTTGCCTTTTAAATACAATACAATTACAAATATAAACACGACATGAATGTTTATACACATTTATGTTAGCTCGATTGCGAAACAAGTTATTTCAACTTATATAAATCACTCTCGAGACCTCATTCCTAATGGAATCCATCGCCACGAGGGAGAGAAGAGGCAACGTGGAATTTAAATGCCTTGCCTAAGGGCACAACACGACATGAATAAAATAATACCACTATAATACTGTGTGAGTACTTATATAGGCCTACTGAGAGAATAATAATATATGAGCAAATGGGCTGGGCAACAAGTTTTCACCATCATTAGCTAGTGCCCTCCCTAATATATCAGATTGAAGTAAACAAAATGACTGCACGAGGTCTCGTGTCGGTGCTGTACACTGTGCACGTAAAAGAACCAGAGGAGACTCTGAAATATGTATCTGTCTGTATCATTGCACTATCCTCCAACAATTTAAAATGACTAATCTCTTCAGGAGGTGTCGCTCATATGGACAACCGGTAGCGACGATACATAAACGTAAAGCACCCAAAATGACTGTAGCGATGAGTACTGTAATATATATATTTTTAATCTTTCTATAGAAATGTTTTATATTATCCAACGGGGTTGTCTTTGTGCAGTGGTTAGCGCGCTCGCTTCTCACCAATGCAACCTGTGTTCGATCCTCGGATCGGGAAGCATACAATGTATGAGATGGTACGGTGGTCACCAGATCGGACAGGTGGGTTTTCTCCGGTTACTCCGGTCCCCCCCCCTACACACACGATTGACCACATTTACGCTTTCATCCGCGCCAACGAGAGTGATTAATATAAGTTGTTAAAACTTGCTTCGTAATCGTTGTAAAATAAATTTAAACTATGCTATATAAGTTAACTAACTAGTATCGGATCTAGCTTCTGGAGTAATATTTCCGTTATTTATATATAGCACTTACTCTAAATATATAATGATATCATAAAAGCATTGTGAATTTGCATGAAATTAATTGTACACAGAAACAGGTCAAATTAATATTATTCTTGGAATAATAATGATATATAGTATATCATACATTATATATTCAGGTTGCTCAAAATCCATAGCCAGTGTAATATATACATGTTGTGTTTTTTACGTTTATTTATCGTCGCTACCGGTTGCCCATATAAGCGACGCTGCCTGAAGAGATTAGTCATTTTAGATGTTGGAGGATAGTGCAATGATACAGACAGATTCATTCCAGAGTCTCCTCTGGTTCTTTTACGTGCACGATGTAAAGCACCGACACGAGACCTCAGTTTAACGTGCCATCTGAAAGACTGTTAATTTTATTAGGGTCAGACGGGGGATCGAACCTGCGATCCCTGGATTACCAGTCCAGCGTGTTACCACTGGACTACAGAGCCGTCTGTAATAAACATTTCAAATTAACTCTGTAACCTTCTCCATTGCATTAAATCAGTTAGTAACATGTACATTGTACTCTATTTAAAATATTTACTATATTTATTTGTTAATTCACTGTTCGTCTATATCATGCATATAATTAGTGTCCTCATGTTTAGCCTAGAGGAATCAAAAGGAAAAAATCAAAACATGAACAACTTAGTATATATTATTTTAACACGAGACATATTATAAAGATTAGAAAGAACATTTTTTAAAAAATAAATAGAAAAAATAAAAAAAGAGAAACATTCTGTAGCCCATTGGCTGTCAGGATTATGACATTAATGACAAAGAAATAATTATAATTTATGAACTTTACCTATAACTGCTGTAGCAGTCAATGCCGTCAGAATAGCGAACAGTTTCTGTGACGCCATACTGTATATATATATATATATACACTAATACAGTAGTCCAGTGGTAACACCCAACATCTAAAATGACTAATCTCTTCAGGAAGCGTTGCTCAAAAATAAACGTAAAACAAACACGTAGTTTTCAAAAACAACTTGTCCCGTTGTTCTGAATTGCTCCGTATCGTCCGACAAGCACCCGCACATACATTTATGCAATGGTAGTTTTAACCATAGTTACGTAGCGTAGATATCTCCAAGGAACATACAAACAAACACATATATCAAAGGAAAACGACAACAAACATTACAATTATCATTTTAAATAAAGAACTAAAAATATAAAATATGCATCGAAGCTCCGCTTTCATCAAATTGCCTTGGGATTTCTACTGCACATACTTTGTTCCATCACATGCGTTTGGAAGTTTATACACTTATTTTACCACATTAGTTTAACCGCTCTCGAGACCTCATTCCTCATGGAATTCATCGCCATGAGGTAGAGAGAAGTGTGTTTTTAAGTTTATTTAACATCGCTACCGGTTGCCCATATGAGCGACGCCTCCTGAAGAGATTAGCCATGTTAGATTTGTGGGGGATAGTGCAATGATACAGACAGAGACGCATTCATGAATCTCCTCTGGTTCTTTTACCTGCACCTGCACCAACACCTGCACTCTGCCATATTTTATGAAAATTATGTTTGTCATGGAGAACATCTAAATAAGCTACTAGCTTCCGATTTAATCCATTTGTTCTTGTATATTAATGTTACAACATGATGTAAATATTGATAAAATAAAATATGTTTAAACTAACCTGAACCTGGACTCGCAGTCCAATGTGGAATTTAAGTACCTTGCGTAAAGGCACACTCGTAACGTCTACAGCTGGTCCTGAACTCCGGGCCTCTCACATATGAAGCTAGCATGGGAACAGGCGTTGATATATGTTGCCTGGTCAGTTATATAAATATGTGTGTGGAAGTCGTGATAGAGCATTCTCTTCGGTGAGAAAGGTCCGGAGTTCGAGCCTCTGCTGCAGCCGTTACGATTGTGTCCTTAGGCAAGGCATTTAAATTCCATATTACCTCTTCTCTCTCCCTCATGGCGATGGATTACACCAGGGGTGAGGTCTCGAGAGCGATTGATATAAGTTGTAAGAACTTGTTTCGCAATCAAGCTAAAATAAATTTATATAAACTAAAATAAATATATATTTTAACACCGAGACCATTAATTGGCCGGATTTGGGTTTCTGATAATGGAGCACAGGCTAATCTAAGGCAAACTTGATAAGATAATTCGTGCATGATGAATCTTGACGAAACTGTTTCAATATACAGACGATTGGTCTATGTATGTATGTGTGTATGTGTTGTATGTGTGGTGTGTGTGTTGTGTGTGTGTGTGTGTGCGTGCGTGCGTGCGTGCGTGCGTGCGTGCGTGCGTGCGTGCGTGCGTGCGTGCGTGCGTGCGTGCGTGCGTGCGTGCGTGCGTGCGTGCGTGCGTGCGTGCGTGCGTGCGTACGTACGTACGTACGTACGTACGTATGTATGTATGTATGTATGTATGTATGTATGTTCCTTTAATGTCAAACCCCTCGCGGGGACTTGTTTTCCTGGGCAGGCTAAGCGATTAACCAGTACTAAGCAATGTGTGTGAGGTGCCTTGCTCAATGACACTACATACGTGGCCTGACAGAGTATCGATCCCGGGACCGTTCGATCCCAAATGCGACGCTCTACCACTGGACGACGGACGCCAGGAAGACATTCGATATTGGGAGAAGTTGGTCATTGCCTGTGGTCATGGTTCACAAAATCGCTGACAGCACTGACCATATACGTATATCGAATTATCCGCCCACTATCGAACCACTTCTTCATAGACAACAACGTATCATCAAAATCCAGCATGTTTATTTATCATGTCCACGCACGCACGCACGCAGCACACACGCACGCACGCACGCACGCACGCACGCACGCACGCACGCGTATATACATACAGGGCAATCTTTGAAATATTATTGCGATACACAATAATTATTACACTAAGCTAAGTTGCAATAGTAGAGTGGTGGAACCTATGCTCGGCGTAAATCCTACATATAATGACCAGTATAAAAAGTTAAATGCACTTGCCATATATTATTATTTGCTTAAAGTCGTGAACACAACTGTCAAAAAATTGTTGTTGAAAATTGTAGCTTCATTACGTGCCCATGCGCCTCGATCAATACAGCTATCGCAACGGCACCTGTTTCCATGGGGAACTAGATATTTTAGGGCACATATGCACATGGATTTAGACTTAGTAACATCAATAACTAACAATATTACAACTCATAAGAAACTCTTTTTTTTCTGGTTATTTGTACATTTATTTCCAATTCGGATAGCTACCTGAAATGTTCATAAACAGCACATTTCGGTGGGGGGAAATCCTAACAAGTTGTCTGTTTATATTCTGCTACTGAACCAGTCAGGTGACAGTTGCATTAGGCACAACGGAATGCTCTTGAACCATGCTTCACCTCTGTCAGCGAAAATAGGATAAAACGATTTTATATATTAATATTATTTATTTCTATTATATTTTAAATACGGATGGAAAAAATACGCCGAGCATAAGAATACGCCGAGCATTGGTTCCACCACTTTAATATTATTCATCTCGCTGGGCTGCCACACAGTTCATGTAGGATATATGGATGCACACCACTGAATATTACTCCTTCTTCGGGCTATAGTAAATCGATCAACTTTCACAGTCAAATGCTCAGTTCCAAACAAGAATCGACATTTACCGCATGCAGTTCTGTAAACTCCAGGGCTGCTGCTTGCTGTTAGACACAAGTAAGTCATGGCATCACCATCAAAGTGTTTCACAATTTTCAAATGTAAACAAACACCGGTTAAAAATGGAGCGCATAGGAATCCTAGCTGTCATGTAGGGCTGTTTACTCATCAATGCGCTGGAGCAAGTAATTCTGAAATAAATGCACAAAAAGTCTTCTTTAAATGAACACAAATGCCACAGATGCACCACAATCACAGTAAGAAATGCAAACAGTCTCTGGTTCTACAGTAAAACATCATCAAATTATGGTCTGCTTGATTGTAAAAACTACTTTCTATGCTACAACGACCCGGAACCAATTTCCCAGTGGGGTCACACCATATAACTCCAACCTGAAAGAGAAATATAGTATACAGAATTAACACCTCAGGCCTGTATTAGCAGTGGACATAAAATCATATTTACACTGGAACATTTTGACAATATATACATAGCTTTCCACTTCTAGAGAGAAAATATTGACATTGGGGTGAAACTACCCATCATACCACCGTTACGTACAGTAACATACATACTACATAAGGCGCAAACGACCCGGTACGAACATGCATTTAGGGCGAAACGAACCGATACCGTTTGAAATAGCCAGTGCTCACCTGTGAAAAACGTCACTGTGTTTACACACTGTATTCCTCCGCAATATGACCTGAATTCTTATACCACATCTTTTCTACACATCAACTAAGTCTGAAGTCTTCTCAAGTCACATAATTTCTCAATAAACACAAACACTATACACTGCGTGATATGAAAATACATGAACTATATTAAAATTATATTAGTTATTGGGACTACATTCGACCGTAGATGCACTTCTGCCTATTTACGTATATACATCATAACGGAAACACGGTTTGGACACCTCTTGACCCAGATTCGTATAAACAGGTAAACAAACATTAAAACCGTTCGTTATAAAACCACCGGTTTAGCGTATTTTGGCAATATACTACTTTCGACATACTCTGTTTACTTTGGTAGGTTGTTTTGTAACTGTATTATATCCGTATTTATATAACTACTGATAACAAGTGAATATTAGAGAGTAAACACGAATTGGAATTCACGTACTAGTTTCGTCTATAAACCCCTTTCGTCTAACGATGATTTCGGGTAGTAACGTATTCATCCACATATACTGGGTACTCCCAGCACACACTACTGAGTATAACAGCCTACAGGGTGGCGCTTGTCGGGGACCGTTGATAAACATCTCATTTGAGACACAGAATGTTGAAAATAACCACAGACTAAGGTCAAAAACAGTCCCGAGTGGTACAGTGGCCAGCAGCTCAGCAAAAATGATAAATGCTGGGGCTGGACTGTACATAGTATCTTATACTAAATCTATCTATTTGACTAACTATGTATCTATTTGACTATATATGTATCTATTTGACTATCTAT
>CM026392.1:54726274-54753774 GCA_014843695.1 Archivesica marissinica
GGAACTCTATGTCAGGAACCAGAGCTACATACATAGTGTATGGGGGAACTATCTGCCAGGAACCAGAGCTACATGCATAGTGTATGGGGGAACTCTATGCTAGGAACCAGAGCTACATGCATAGTGTATGGGGGAACTCTATGTCAGGAACCAGAGCTACATACATAGTGTATGGGGGAACTCTATGCCAGGAACCAGAGTTACATACATAGTGTATGGGGGAGCTCTATGTCAGGAACCAGAGCTACATACATAGTGTATGGGTGAACTCTATGCCAGGAACCAGAGTTACATACATAGTGTATGGGGGAACTATCTGCCAGGAACCAGAGCTACATGCATAGTGTATGGGGGAACTATCTGCCAGGAACCAGAGCTACATACATAGTGTATGGGGGAACTATCTGCCAGGAACCAGAGCTACATGCATAGTGTATGGGGGAACTCTATGCCAGGAAACAGAGCTACATGCATAGTGTATGGGGAACTCTATGCCAGGAACCAGAGCTACATGTATAGTGTATGGGGGGAACTATCTGCCAGGAACCAGAGCTACATACATAGTGTATGGGAGAACTCTATACCAGGAACCAGAGCTACATGCCTAGTGTATGGGGGAACTCTATGCCAGGAACCAGAGCTACATGCATAGTGTATGGGGGAACTCTATACCAGGAACCAGAGCTACATCCATAGTGTATGGGGAACTCTATGCCAGGAACCAGAGCTACATGTATAGTGTATGGGGGAACTCTATGCCAGGAACCAGAGCTACATACATAGTGTATGGGGGAACTCTCTGCCAGGAACCAGAGCTACATACATAGTGTAAAGGGGAACTATCAGCTAGGAACCAGAGCTACATACATAGTGTATGGGAGAACTATCTGCTAGGAACCAGAGCTACATGCATAGTGTATGGGGGAACTCTATGCTAGGAACCAGGGCCCCGTTTTATCAACGGTCGTAAGTCAGTCTTAGTTAAGATTATTGCTATAGACCGAGTTACGCCGTCGTAACGTCTTGGTTAAGACCACGGTCCGTTTTATCAACAAAGTCGCAGCTAAGATATCGTAAATAAAGTCTTAACTTTACGACTGATTCGATGCAGTTGCAACTTCGGAAAAAGTCTTAAAAATGGCGGCCGAATCAGCAGAATCCGTGCATCAGAGACGTGAAACAAGAATATTCAGGGCCGGTAGAGACATTGGAGACGTGTGACACCAATATCCTGTCCCGATATCGCAGGACGAAGCTATGGATTGTCTTGCTTGAGGATATGGTGGGGGAATGACTTGGACAAGGGGACCAACCACTCTCATTCGATATCCGGTTTGACCTAGGTAAAGTGAAATTGATATATTTCTACATCTTGCATTATCAGTGTTATTTGCGTACACATTTCTGTACAGTAGGCCCTTATTTCTATTTTAAGATTACAAGGGACGCTACTTCCATAAGAATCTATCGCTATTTATACACGTCATGATTTATTATGTTTTTGGAACTGAATGACGATACGTATTATGTTTCTGCAACGCATTAACTAAGTAAATTGATACAGTGTGCAGGTAGGGAATTAAATGCTTGTGTTTATAATGTCGTCTGTTTGTTTTTAAATGCTCGTGTATTGCTACAGTATTCGTACACATAATTAAACGTCCCCACGTGTCCAACTGCAAATGTTTTTCTGGACAGGCTTAGCCGATCTAAGCGGTTAACCAGTACTAATCTATGTCTGTGAGGTGACTTGCTCAATGACACTACATACGTGGACTGACCGAGTATCGAACATGGGACAGTTTGATTCCAAATCCGACACCATGCCACGGGCGCTCGGAGGAAATCGACTGGTTCAATCTGTCACCATACCATATAACATACTGTCCATCGAACCAGGGTTGAATTGGTGAGAAGCGAGCATGCCTAACTACTGCGCAAATTGGACAGCCAAAAGAAGTGTAATCCATATTACAAGTTGTCATGATTGATCTTAATGCGATGATAGACACGATGAGTCGGGATGACCATAATTATATATAGATACACTGTCCAGTTTGAAATCAATCGGAATATATCGAACTCTGTGTTTACATGTATATTGGGTTACGAACTACTACCACAACCAATGACCACAAAGTTGCATTGTAATATTATTATATTGTGTTGAAAACACTGATTGGTTTATGTATCAATAATAGTTGAAACGTTTTGTTCATTTCAGGTGCTTATTGATTTAGATACCTATCAACGGGTGATTTATTGTCCAAAGTTGCAGATTTTCATGTCATCAACAGGTAGGTGAACTCTTGTCGACATGATCATTAATTGCTAATGATTAGCGTAGTGATTAGCACGCTCGCCTCTAGTCAATGCATTCCGGGTTCCTTACACTGACTGAGAAGTGTGAGAGATGGTACGGTGGTCCCCAAATCGGACATGTGAGTTTTCTCCGGTTATGTCCCACACGAATGACTACATAATTATACGCTTTCAACGAGAGTGCTTAATATTATAATCTTGTTTCGAAAATGTTGTAAAGTAAATAATATTTATACAGTTGATTATTCTAACATTAATAACCATATTTTTTTTAAAAACAGAATTAGGCCGAACTCCAAATATATTTAGTTTCGTCACAGCAACCCAGATTTATGGAATAGTTTCCATCTTATTAATGTACATACACTGTACTAATCACTTATACATTGTTCTTAAAAAAATTAATATCTGTCAGGTCCACCCTCACAAATGCTATGATGCATGTCCAAATTTTGTTCACAATCATTCTAGTGTTCAAATGTATCAGATAGAAATGTAGAACTTTGATGTTAATAGAGTTTTTATATGTTATTTCTTGCAGATTCCCTGATGATATGGCTTTAATTGATGTACAGCAGGATTTTTATCCGAAGTGCCATATTATACAGAATACAGTTGGCTCAGTTGATGGTCTATTGATCTATGATTGTGTGATAGCATGGCCAAGAAAATCAAGAGTGGACAACACTATTTCAACAGATCAGTTCATGCCTCTGTCAACACCACTTGATTTAAGGACACTAATCTCAGCTGTCATATTTACAGTTTAGAAATCTTGAAAACTGATGAAAACTGAGCAACTATCCGGTGATACAAATGCATACTGTTTGGTACTTTTCTTTTATAGACTATTAAGATTTCATTTTGACAAGCGGCACAGTTTTAAAAATTATGAAAGAAATTTAAGGTTTCCACAAATAAAGCAAACAATAGATATATATTATGCCAAACAAGCAAAATTAGATGTGCATGAAAACACCCTGGTAATTATATGGTATTGAAGCCTGTGTACAAACAAGATTGTCTATCATACTGTGTTCACTACAGATGTTCAATCTATATCTTGTGCAACAAATCTTCTTTTACTATGAAATCAGAAATGTTGATGCAACAAAACACGAAAATTGATTCACAGTAAATATAATTTGTTGTATCAGATTGCATAGGGTGTGACAGACAGACTTTGGTGTGAAAATGTAACTGCTTCAATATACTTCCCACTACACTGTAACAGAAGCTGTAACATTACACAAAGCAACCCGATACAATATATATGTTGATATACATAATACATGAATACCTGTGAGTGTTTTACGTTTATTTATCATAGTTACCAGTTGCCCATTTTAGCGACACCTACTGAAGAGATTAGTTATATTAGATTTGGAGGATAGTGCAATGATGTCTCCTCTGGTTCTTTTATTTGCATTGTGTAAAGCACCGACACAAGTCCTCTGTTTAAATTCTCATCTGAAAGACTATGATTTTAGTATGGTATAGCGGGGTCTCGAACGGGGTAAAAAGCCCATGTGATCTAGTTTTTTATTGTTTTTTCTTTCTTGTTCCTACGATATAATTATAAGAGGATATGTGTTTGTTTCAGTGTATGATCGAATAATATTTCACCAAATGAACATTGAAAGCATTATTACCAAGTGTGAAGCTAGTCACGAGTGGTATTAATAGCTTTCTATGTTTTTGAGTAAAGTATTATTCGATCATTCACTTAACAAACAAATTTTCGTTTTATTTTGGCTGAAAAGTGTTTTTATGATAGAAAATGATGCAACTGTGCCATGGGCTAAATCGTACTTAGACAACAATATGTGACGTAATAAATGACTTTGCTCCGAGTCCTTAAACGTACGTGCTGCCAACATTTCAACAAACACATTCTTTGTACCACAAATTCAAAGAATTGTTACTTTTAGCTTCCTACTTAATCCTTTTCATTATGTATGTTGTTGTATGTTATATGTGTTTTATGGTTTGCAATAAATATTTTTTAAACCAATTTATCTTGGCAATTCTATGATAATTCTATTCCATATATGCGAGGATTAAAAACTGCATTACCCATATTATCAGTAATGTTACAAGTGTCAAGATGTATCTCTATATGTATTATAAAATTATATTAGGGTATATTTGCAGTGACATTATAAATAATGAAATTTAGAATAGTTCCGTTGTTTTATTTCTACTTCCTAACATCCATGATTGTGCTGGTTATAATTAGTTTCAATATAACTTACCGACCAAGTTAACTTGACAACGATGTGGTAGTTAAAGCGATCATTTATCATCGTCTTTGATCTATTGTGTTTTTGAGCTTAATTATCATCGCTACCGGTTGCCCATATGAGCGACGCCTCTTGAACAGATTAGTCATTTTAGATTTTTGAGGTTATTGCAGTGATAGAGACGGAGTATGTGGTCGATTGGTTAATGTTGTTGACTTCGAATCACTTGCCTCTCACAGCTGATGTTTAGACTCTCACCAGGGGTGTCGGATTATTTCGTGCAAGGAAACTATTCGGAAGTTTGTGGTTCTACCCAGGCAGGTGACCTTTCACACTTAACATACTGTATGGAGGGGCGCCCAGGATCTTCCTCCACCAATAATAGCTGGAAAGTCACCATATTACTTGAGCTGTTGGTGATACATTAAATTCCCAAAAACAAACAGAGACCCATGCCAGAGTATTATCTGGGTTTTTTACGTGAACGGTGTTATTCACGGACTTAAAGACTGATGATCGAACCTTGGATCTACAGACCAATGTGTTCACCACTGAACTATTGACCCGTCTGTATTTGATCCATTAATCTCATCACACAGATATATACGACTAATGTATGACCAGTCTATGACAGCTTGTACATTTGTATATTATATATGCTAGAATCGCCGTTATAAAAAGACATGCTGATACAAAAGTGTGTATTAATGAATGGAGTCTATTCAGTATTTACATCACTAGATGTTGTGGTAACATGTAAATACCGTAGGCCCTATTCAATTGCCTCAACATTATTTACAGACACAAATCTGGAACATACCCTTGAAAATGAAATAATATTTAATAACATAATCTTATTAGCAAAGAAGTTTACATTTTTACGCAAAAACGATGTATAAGTTATTTAAAGTATAATAAAAAGTCTGAAATGTTTAACAATTCAATATATGAAAACAACGTATCAGATTTAAAATATTGTTGCACGATGGAAACATACCAGTTATACTGAAATAGATTATACATTCACAGTAACAAGGAAGATTTAGTGGGGCCGTGTTTTCCTTTCCAATACCGGCGTGTTAAAAAATCTCTTCTACGGATTTGACCAACTACGTCATATTGGATTTAATATAGATTGCATGTCTGGAGAGGCCTGCGCGTAAGGTTTAATTCCATATAAGCAATATTAACATATTCTAAGAAATAAAGAAGTTATGAATAATATATACAGGGGCGCCGTGTTTTAAACATGTCTGATGTTGACATTTGCGCGCGTGCGCGCGAAGATGTATGCACCGGAAGTTTACATTTCGGACTGTGTCACTGTTTTTAAGGTTGTACGACGAAAGAAAATCTTAGCTGCGACCGAAGACTTACGACCGTGTTGATAAAACGGTCGTATGATTGTCGCAGGAAACGTCGCAAGTAGCCGTCTTAAGATAAGACCGACTTGCGACTGACATTGTTGATAAAACGGGGCCCAGAGCTACATACATAGTGTATGGGGGAACTCTATGCCAGGAACCAGAGCTACATACATAGTGTATGGGGGAACTCTATGCCAGGAACCAGAGCTACATACATAGTGTATGGGGGAACTCTATGCCAGGAACCAGAGCTACATACATAGTGTATGGGGGAACTCTATGCCAGGAACCAGAGCTACATACATAGTGTATGGGGGAACTCTATGCCAGGAACCAGAGCTACATACATAGTGTATGGGGGAACTCTATGCCAGGAACCAGAGCTACATACATAGTGTATGGGGGAACTCTATGCCAGGAACCAGAGCTACATACATAGTGTATGGGGGAACTCTATGCCAGGAACCAGAGCTACATACATAGTGTATGGGGGAACTCTATGCCAGGAACCAGAGCTACATACATAGTGTATGGGGGAACTCTATGCCAGGAACCAGAGCTACATACATAGTGTATGGGGGAACTCTATGCCAGGAACCAGAGCTACATACATAGTGTATGGGGGAACTCTATGCCAGGAACCAGAGCTACATACATAGTGTATGGTGGAACTCTATGCCAGGAACCAGAGCTACATACATAGTGTATGGGGGAACTCTATGCCAGGAACCAGAGCTACATACATAGTGTATGGGGGAACTCTATGCCAGGAACCAGAGCTACATACATAGTGTATGGGGGAACTCTATGCCAGGAACCAGAGCTACATACATAGTGTATGGGGGAACTCTATACCAGGAACCAGAGCTACATACATAGTGTATGGGGGAACTCTATGCCAGGAACCAGAGCTACATACATAGTGTATGGGGGACTCTATGCCAGGAACCAGAGCTACATACATAGTGTATGGGGGAACTCTATGCAGGAACCAGAGCTCATACATAGTGTATGGGGAACTCTATGCCAGGAACCAGGCTACATACATAGTGTATGGGGGAACTCTATGCCAGGAACCAGAGCTACATACATAGTGTATGGGGGAACTCTATGCCAGGAACCAGAGCTACATACATAGTGTATGGGGGAACTCTATACCAGGCAGGCGCGTAGCTGGGACTAAAATGTGGATACGCACCGGCACTAGGGCATGCTCCCCCGGAAATTTTGTTTTTGCTATACAGCCGTAGGTGAGTTTTAGAGTGTATTTCACAACTTATATGTACACAAAATACTGCTGGAAATAGTTTAAATTAATGGGTTTTACGATATTTTTTTACAATGAAAACCAACACCAAGTGACTTTAACCAAGATGTGTTATTACAAGTAGAGACATGGTACGGGCATGGGGGTGACACAAAATAGTTAGAGCACTGTTTTCAGCCTGTACGATCGATAATCCTCTCGCTAAATCTCGGGAATTATCTCTTCGTACAGACTGACGTACAGCGCTCTAACTATTACTTAGACACGAAACATAAAGGCAAGGCACCGCTCCTTCCATCTAGCGAAGACATCGATAACCATGTCAGTGTTTATCTCTTTGTCCCTGTGAATGTTCATCAGTCCTAGGCACGACAATCTGCCTGTTGTCATGGTTGACCGAAGGTACGTTTTCAAGCGGTGCATGCTGCTGAACGATCTTTCAGCGGTGGCAGTTGAAACAGGCATCGCCAGCAAAATATGCAGACATGTTGAAACGTTGGGGTACAGCTCCCTAGGCGTGTGTGCCAGCGTGTCACCTACGGTGGCGTGAACTTCGATGTCACCAGCGCACCTAACTTTCCAGTGAGACACTTCCCGTTTGAAGTCTTCAAAATCAACCGCGGGGAGATCCTCCTCAAATGTTTTATATATGGACGCAATTATATCCTCGGTAAGATTACCTATATCGCCTGGTATCAGGAATTGGGCATTGAATCTGTCGCCATCCTCAATAAGACGATCAGATAGTTCTGTTACCAAATGATCGACGAAAGGTAAGTACATGTTTCTCTTCCAGTAGTCAGAAACGGTATCTGCCGGAGCATTTTGACGATGTTGCTGACGCCGATTATTCGGGGCTCTAGGTCGTGATGGTTGCACATCAACAGCCTCTGCCATTTCAACAGCCTTCGCGTACAGGACATCCCACACAGCTGGATCATTTCGCTCATCCGTAACTTGGCGAGTGATGACGTTAGCTTCTTTGACAGCTTCAATAAGGTCACATGACTTGTTTTGTAACATTTTGGACAGTGGCATTAATCCCGAGAGCACATGTTCTATAGCTACAAGACACACGATGAACCCGAACTGCATGATGGCTATTCTGTATGCACCGGCCTTGCTATCGCCATAGTGTAGACAGAGGTCAGCCAGTGCCTCCACGACCGTTATGTATGAAGACTGGAAGGTGTTCAGCGCGTCCGCTCTTGCTTCCCATCTTGTTTCGCACAGGGATTGTAATTTTGTTCTATGCTCCATGGCAATTTTACTTCCGGCATCATTCGCTAGCGTTTCCTTGTATCGCAATAGTCGCTTCGCGGAATAATTAAAGGAAAACGCAATTTCTTGAACTGTGTTCATCATATTCCTGGCCAACGGCTCTTCCGACGCATGTACTATAGCTAAATTTAAGCAATGCGCTTTGCAATGAGTGTACACTGCTTTGGGCAGCGACTGTCTAATTCGTGCTTGTACCCCACGGAACTTCCCGGACATGTTCGAAGCGCCATCATATCCCTGGCCCCTCATTTTATCTACGTCTACGCCTGCAAGTCTCAAGTTCTTCAGAAATGCATCGGAAAGTGATTCACCAGTCGTGGCGTCGCATTCGGCGAACGTAATGAAATCTTCACGTACGGCTAGTGTATCGTAGTCGAAATATCGCAAACAGAGCCATCTGCTCAATTGTGGAAGAGTCGGTGGCCTCGTCTGCTATGAAGCCAAAGAATGGGGCACTGTTACACTTTTTTACAATAGATGATTTGATTTGTTCACCACAGATATCGATCAGTTCGCTCTGGATTTCGGGCGAAGTATATTTGGTTTTTGGGTCCCCAGTTTCCAAGTGATCACATAGGACTGTGTTATATTTCGATTGATACTCTAGTAAAGCTATGAAGTTGCTATCGTTGTCGTCGTGACCTCGTAAGGCAACGTTTTGCTTTCCACACAGTACGATCGTGTCTACAATAGCTTTGAGAATTTTCCGCAGCCTCCGTAGAGCTGATATGCATATCACTCTTTCCGTGGTTAGCAATCATTTTGCCGAGGTTGCTGGGGTCGGTCACTGCTACCGATACGAAGGCTTTCTTCTCTACATGTGCGAAAATGTGACAGGGGGCACAGTATACTCCTCCGGCATACTTCGAGTACCGTAACCACGTGTTGCTTTGGACGGCTCTAGATATCGAACAGTCGTGTCACATAATTGTAGATATATGATATAACTGTTGAAGATAATAAACATTTGACCCCTCACCCCCCTTAGGCTTCATTTTTTATTGCATTTTTCGCATTTTCATTTTTCCGACCTGTCAAAATTTACGTATGCACGTGCGTACGCCCAGCTACGCGCCTGCCAGGAACCAGAGCTACATGCATAGTGTATGGGGGAACACTATACCAGGAACCAGAGCTACATGCATAGTGTATGGGTGAACTATCTGCTAGGAACCAGAGCTACATACATAGTGTATGGGGGAACTCTATGCCAGGAACCAGAGCTACATGCATAGTGTATGGGGGAACTCTATGTCAGGAACCAGAGCTACATACATAGTGTATGGGGGAACTCTATGTCAGGAACAAGAGCTACATACATAGTGTATGGGGGAACTCTATGTCAGGAACAAGAGCTACATACATAGTGTATGGGGGAACTCTATGCCAGGAACCAGAGCTACATACATAGTGTATGGGGGAACTCTATGTCAGGAACCAGAGCTACATACATAGTGTATGGGTGAACTCTATGCCAGGAACCAGAGCTACATACATAGTGTATGGGGGAACTCTATGCCAGGAACCAGAGCTACATACATAGTGTATGGGGAACTCTATGCCAGGAACCAGAGCTACATACATAGTGTATGGGGGAACTCTATGCCAGGAACCAGAGCTACATACATAGTGTATGGGGAACTCTATGCCAGGAACCAGAGCTACATGATAGTGTATGGGGGAACTCTATGCCAGGAACCAGAGCTACATACATAGTGTATGGGGGAACTCTATGCCAGGAACCAGAGCTACATACATAGTGTATAGGGGAACTATCTGCCAGGAACCAGAGCTACATACATAGTGTATGGGAGAACTATCTGCTAGGAACCAGAGCTACATGCATAGTGTATGGGGGAACTCTATGCTAGGAACCAGAGTTACATGCATAGTGTATGGGGAACTCTATGTCAGGAACCAGAACTACATGCATAGTGTATGGGGGAACTCTCTGCCAGGAACCAGATTACATACATAGTGTATGGGGGAACTCTATGCCAGGAACCAGAGCTACATGCATAGTGTATGGGGGAACTATCTGCTAGGAACCAGATCTACATGCATAGTGTATGGGGGAACTATCTGCCAGGAACCAGAGCTACATACATAGTGTATGGGGGAACTCTATGCCAGGAACCAGAGCTACATGCATAGTGTATGGGGAACTCTATGCCAGGAACCAGAGCTACATGCATAGTGTATGGGGGAACTATCTGCTAGGAACCAGATCTACATGCATAGTGTATGGGGGAACTATCTGCCAGGAACCAGAGCTACATACATAGTGTATGGGGGAACTCTATGCCAGGAACCAGAGCTACATGCATAGTGTATGTGGGAACTCTATGCCAGGAACCAGAGCTACATGCATAGTGTATGGGGGAACTATCTGCTAGGAACCAGAGCTACATACATAGTGTATGGGTGAACTCTATGCCAGGAACCAGAGCTACATACATAGTGTATGGGGGAACTCTATGTCAGGAACCAGAGCTACATGCATAGTGTATGGGAGAACTCTCTGCTAGGAACCAGAGTTACATACATAGTGTATGGGGGAACTGTATGTCAGGAACCAGAGCTACATGCATAGTGTATGGGAGAACTCTCTGCTAGGAACCAGAGCTACATACATAGTGTATGGGGGAACTCTGTCAGGAACCAGAGCTACATACATAGTGTATGGGGGAAATCTATGCCAGGAACCAGAGCTACATCCATAGTGTATGGGGGAACTATCTGCTAGGAACCAGAGCTACATCCATAGTGTATGGGGGAACTCTATGCCAGGAACCAGAGCTACATGTATAGTGTATGGGAGAACTCTATGCCAGGAACCAGAGCTACATACATAGTGTATGGGGGAACTCTATGCCAGGAACCAGAGCTACATGCATAGTGTATGGGGGAACTCTATACCAGGAACCAGAGCTACATACATAGTGTATGGGTGAACTATCTGCTAGGAACCAGGTAATGTATTAGGAAGCAGCAAGTGTGAGGGGAACATGATGGGAAATTACCTAACTTATCAGCGACCAATTCATATCAGGAAGTATTGACTATTGAATATTAAATACTAAAGTAGGCAAGTATATATATATCATGATATGGGAATCAATATATAGACATGATATACTGAAAGATATTGTTGCATATACTGAACAAGATAAGAAACTTCCATTAACTTAAAAGTAAAGTGTTTGTTTATTATAGTGTCACCCACCCCTATTTAAAGGGCCATCCATTTCTGACTTATGAGACACCTCTTTTTTATGAACATCAGTACTTCCCGAATCCTGTGCTTGTACATGTATGCCAGGCTGTTGGCAATCGGTAACCATTATTTAACTAGCTGGCGGCTGGCTCACCAACCGGCCATATCAGAACGAACCCCTGACGAGATTCAAACCTTCGACCTCCCGCTCCGTAGGCGGACGCCTTAACCACTGGGCTACGGTATGTATGTTCCATTAATGTCAAACCCCTTGCGGGGACCTAGACATGTTTTCCTGGGCAGGCTTAGCTGACCTAAGTGGTTAACCAGTACTAAGCAATGTGTGTGAGGTGCCTTGCTCAATGACACTACATACGTGGCCTGACCGAGTATCAAACCCGGGAACGCTCGATTCCAAATCTGACGCTCTACCACTGGACCACGGACGCCACACGATATATATATAACTTGGTGAAAACAAATATTTGTTATACCGTCAATTATGTTATGTTATATTTCGGGTTTTACGCCTGCATCAGCACCTTTTTGGGCTATATCGCCGGCGGGCAGTTTACCTAACAACACCTTTCCTGGGCATGCTCCAGCGGTTAACCAGTACTTGGGTGCACCAACCTCCATAAGAAACTGCCAACTTTTTCATATAAATGAGACACGGCCTGAGCGGGGCTCGAACACGTGACCATCAGTGATAATAGGTTACAGTGGTATACAAGTCAGCGACCTTAACCACTCGAGCACGGAGGCGGACTGTTATACAGTCAAATCTGTATAATAGTGGTCACTCCATTAAGCAGCCAACCTGCATTAAACAGCCAGTTTTTAGATTCCCAATATGTTGTTTTATTATACATTTGCCCTCTATTAAACAGCCACCTGTGCTAAGCAGCCACTTTCTGTGATTCCCTTGACTGGCTGCTTAAGACAGGGTTGACTGTATATGCATATAAGGAGTGTTCCATGATGCATTTCTTGGTGCATAAATTATGGAGGCAGGTTAACAGAAACAGAGATGTGTCTCATCAGGATCTGCACTTTTTGCAAGTAGTATTACTAATTTTAGACAAAATTACCCATCTTGATAAATGAACTGGTCTGAATGTAATTTTCTTATTCATTTATTGGTCTAAGAATATCATGGACCAGTCCATGTGAGTTACTTGGTGTTGCAGTTCAGGCTATATCGCGCCGGGTTAAGTATATTGTATACAAGATATCTACAATTAAAAATATTATGTAGATAACATACTGTATGTATTAAAATTGAAATGACGAATGGTCAATTGCAGCAATATTTATCAAGCTGTAAAAATTATAAAAAAAACGTCAGTTGTAAAACTTTACAATTTATGGAAAAGATGTGATTCTTTTAAAAATGCAATAATGTATTTAAAATCAAGTGTCGAAAAGCTCCTTCATTGTCACAACTGTATAATAATTTTGACGAATGAGTGCTAACTCTACACAGTGAATTAAGATGTGTTCAACATTTATAGAGGAATGGCATGGTATACACCATGGTGGATCCTCTCTATTCAATAATGTGATAGATGGTTAAAAACAAAACTGCCACTTAAATAACAGGTATGACTAAAGTGTTTATTTCTGCCTGTAGAATATAGCAGCAGTGGTTGTTTGGAATTGATTCCGCAAATGCGTGTTCATGATATAGCGTCATGACCAGGTGTTGCCAGGATCAGTGTAATACAGTCATATCTTATATGCACACATGCGTTATACCAGCTGGAAGGATTCTGATTGGTTGAGAGAATAATTCTTATTATATGTAGATTAAAGCAGCATTACATCGCAATAAAGGATGTTTTGGGTAAAATATAAATACTAATGTGTGTGTGTGTGTTTACAAAAATCGAAATAGTCGCTCAGAAACGATAAAATTCCAATAAATTTAAACCGTCGTATACGTGAATTTGTTTATCAACACACAAAATGTAAACACGCACAGCGCACATGCGTGAAACAACAGAGGATGTAGAAAACAACGTATCTATTTTGAACATGAAATACTATCTATCTATCTTCCTCTAATGTCGAACCCCTCGCGGGGATGGAGAAATGT
The DNA here is from genome assembly GCA_014843695.1 of Archivesica marissinica. Taxonomy (NCBI): domain Eukaryota; kingdom Metazoa; phylum Mollusca; class Bivalvia; order Venerida; family Vesicomyidae; genus Archivesica; species Archivesica marissinica. Next base: position 54,740,070 of record CM026392.1, read on the forward strand.
CCCTAAAAGACTTGGCTAACAGAGGTATGAATCAATATATCAAGTAATTTACTTAAAAAAGACAACGTGCGACAAATGGGGACGATGCATTCCGAATGCAAACAAGTGCGGACGATGCGTTCCGGTTGTAAACAAGTGCGTGACCGATCGACTCGGAAAGTCCTACTTTCGGTTTCGAGTTTGTTTTATCGCATAAAAACACTGTTTACCAAATGAACATAAGCATACAAAGTATAATGATAGAATGTGTAGCAGCATTGCTACCCATACGTAAAAATTGATTTTTTTCAAATATCTTTTATTTCATACGATGTAATGCTGCTTTAAACTGTAAATTATCCATATTTCTATGTGAATTGGTACATAACGTTAACGATAAGACAAATGACGATTTAAAAGAAGTCTTGACGCAATTATGACGCTGTTTAAAACATAAATATAATGCTGCTTTGTGTAGTGACATGAAAATTTACTGAGGTCATGACAATTTGCGATGATACTTGCTCCAAATGAAAATAGCAACGTTATTTATTAAAATGAGCGTTATGGTATCATTGGCTTGATTTCTTACAACTTATATTAATCACTCTCGAGACCTCATACCTGATGGAATCCATCGCCACGAGGGAGAGAGAAGAGCATTGTGGAATTTAAATGCCTTGCCTAAGGGCACAATCGTAATGGCTACAGCGGGGGGTGTGAACTCCGGACCTTTCGCACCTGAAGCGAGCGCGCCACAATAATGTAATAGGGATCTTACACTCGTGATGATATTTTATGAAACTCGTTTTGGAATTTACTGAAATAAATAAACTAAAATGCTCGCTTAATAACAAAATTCCGAAATGAGTTATTATAATTAGGGCTGAAATAATATTTAAAAACAATGAAAAAAACAGTTACATGTATAGAAGACATAAGCACTTTTGATTGTGCTGACAAAATATTTTTTTAAATATAATAAAATCTATAGAAGACATATTAAAGCAACACCACATCAGTGAAAACATAAATTTATACAGAATGTAATTTCCTATTATATGGTATATTTTTTTCGCATATATACTGAGTCAAAAAAGAAACGATACCTGGTGTTTATGTGTCTATAATTTCAACATTTATTAAGAAAATTCTTTGAAAATTCATAAGATGATAGTCCAACATGTTTCAAAGAGGAGCACATAAAGCATAATGAGCCTCCGAAACTGTCTGCTGCGTGATGACGTAATTCGTCGGACAAGGGTCTAATGGAGTTTTCACACATACGTCAATACCGAGTATGGGCACCATTTGCGTCGTCTCTCACTGCAATGCACCGCCGTCGCATCGAACGGAAGAGTGTCTGAATCTCTTGCTGGTCAATATTTGTCCACTCCTGACGCAAAACATCCCTCAGTTGGTTTAACGTTACCGGCTGACGTCGTCTGACGCGGCGGTCTAACGTATCCCACAAATGTTCTATGGGTGACAAGTGTGGTGACAAAGCAGGCCACGGCAGGGTTTCAATATTGTTCTGCTCCAATAATGTGGTGGAAATCCGAGCAGTATGACACCTGGCGTTGTCCTGTTGGAACAGTGTGACGTTTCTGTTGGCGTTAAAGAACGGCACAACAACTGGAGCAAGGATCTCATCACAGTACCACTGGGCGTTTAGGTTCCCGTCCACCACTAACAGTTCAGTGCGACTGCTGAAGGTGATACCGCCCCACGCCATAACGCTTCCGCCCCCGAACAGATCGACCTGACGTACACATGCGTCGGCGTAACGTTCACCGCGTCTGCGATATCCCTGCTCTCTGCCATCCGCTCGACGCAAACAGAACCGCGATTCATCGCTAAACATCACCGAATTCCACTGTTACCGAGTCCAGCGAGCACGTTCCGTAGTCCATTCCCGCCGTACGTCACGGTGACGCTGTGTCAGGATGGGTCCAACGTATGGCCGATAGGCACGAATGCCACGTACACCGAGCCGGTTCCTGACTGTTTGTGCACTGATGCGATTGTTGGTCATCCCAGGAGTAACGGCAGCTGTGTGCGTAGCAGGTAGGAACCGGTCACGTAAATGTGACGTCCGAATGTGACGGTCCTGTTCACGCATCGTCACACGTGGTCGACCAGATCTTGGACGGTCATCCACCGATCCATGTGTTCGATAACGTCGAAGTAGACGTGTTATCGTAATCCGCGTAACCCCCGAGTCGATTTGCGACGTCATGCTGACGTAAACCGCCGTCAATCATGCCAATGGCACGCATTCTCTGATTGCGGTTTAGCCTAGGCATTTTGTTAGAGGTAACAATGGGTATGTACGGTGTTTTTCCTCGATGATAATGCAATACCAGTACAATAAACCGGTTTTCCGATTTGTACATGTGCAGGAAGTTGTCTTTGTTGAGGAGCACGTGCAAATCAGAAATTCGGCGTTCCAGGGTTATCGGGTGTTTATTTACCTGTGTTTATGGTTGGCTGATGTTGCAATAAGATACCCGGTACTGATACGTAATAATATTTTAAACCTTTCTATGGTTTTATCCGTTTTACGTCATTTTTAGTATCGTTTCTTTTTTTACTCAAAAATTAAAACTGAGTATTTCAACTAATAAAGACAAGTCGTATACACGGTTTGTTGACATAACAAACTAATGTAAACATACATGCGTAATACAACCTGTGTATCACGAGATTTATGGTACAGATATACCATTATATCTTAAAGTTGTGGGGGGGGGGGGGGGGGTAATCGGGTTTACTAAATACACTTCTAGTTCTTAATAAAAAAATATTAATATTATTGTTAACAAGATAACAATATTTAGCAAGTATTTAAAGCAACACTACATCAGTGAAAACGCAAATTTATACAGAATGTAATTTCCTATTATATGGTTAATTTTGTTCCAAATATTTGCCTCAAAACTGAGTATTTCAACTAATAAACAAGCGTCGTATACGTGGTTTGTTGACATAACAAAATAATGTAAACAGGGTCGACATACATGCGTAATACCTGTGTATCCCGAATAACGATAGTTATGGTTCAGATGTACCGTTATATCTCACATTTGTGCCTATGCATATTTATTTGTAGACTAATCTTAGTTAAATTTATTATCTCTAAGCGACAGTATCACGCGTTTAGCATTCACTACAATGACAAAGAAATGTCAATTCAGGAGTGTGGATGACCGGTATATGAAATCCTACTTTCACTTTTGAAAGTGTGTAGACCACAAACGCACTGTTTACTGATTCAATGCGACAGTATCATGCGTTCAGTATTGACTCCAATGACAAACAAACATCAATTCAGGATCGTGGATGACCGGTATATGAAATCCTTCATTCACTTTTGAATGTTTGTATACCACAAACACACTGTTTATTGATTCAATATTTGTGTTCGAATGTATTCGGAAGAATTTGTAGTGACAATGCATTTATAAGTGAGCAATGCATTTGTTTGGCTTTTTGCGATGTAATATTGTTTTAAGTTTTAACCCTTTCAACACCACAGACCTCTAAATAGGCTTACAAAAAGTGTAGATCCAGATGAGCCGGCTCGTAACGAGCCGTCTCATCAGGATCTGCACTTTTTGCCAGTGATATGACTATTTTTAGACATAATTACCCATTTTGATAAATGAACTTGTCCAAATGTGGTTTTCTGATTCATTTATTGGTTTATGAATATCATGGACCAGTCCATGTGAGTTACTTGGTGTTGAATGGGTTAAAGCGACACTACATCGGTGAAAAAGCAAATTTCTACAGAATGTAATTATGGTATTTGATTTTCCAAATATTTGCCTCATAATCTGATTATTTTAACTAATAAACAAACGTGATAAGTATACGACGTTTGTTGACATAACTAAATAATTTGAATAGGGTCAACATCCATGAGTAAATACAACGAGTGTATCATGAATAACAACATTTATGGTACAGATTTACAGTTATATCTCACCTTTTGTGTCTGAAAATATTATTCAAGTTTAGACTAATCTGATTTAAATTATCTCTAAACGATAGTAGCACGAACTTACTATAGACTCCAATAATAAACACGTTATTTTTATAAAATCCTACTTTCACTTTTGAGAGCTTGTAGATCAACGCTCACATATCTAACGATGCGGTCATATATTTTTGTAGAAGGGATCAGCTTAGAGGGCGATGTGGGTGAAATAGTCGCTCTAGGGACCCTGACTTCGTCCCCTGGGGATCCCACTTCTCGGTAATTTTTTTTTTACAATTTTCATTCACAATGTTGTCCAGTAAGATACACTGGCCCATTATAAAGCACTCCTTCTATTCAAATGTTGTATTTAATAGTCATACTGTGCATTTTAACCATATTTTGTTGAAATTTATTAAAGAACACCATTTAAGGACGTGATCGCCTGCTTTCTCACTTCTCCCAAAAATTCTGACCTAGAATGAACACTGTTGTAGTCGATGAGATATGTCACCTCCCCCTCCAGCACCGTCAGAATTATGTCTACCGTGCTAAATTTATTAGTGAGGCCTTCAAAAAGGCTAGCCATGCCATTGGTAACTTCAGTAAGTAAAGGTTAAAGTCACACTAATTGGTTAGTCCTATATATAATACCTCTACATAAAAAAAATTGATAGTAAAATGTTATATTTTTCAAGCTAACTAATTGATGAGAGCTACAGGTTTCCTAATCCAATATTTAGACTTGAAAAATTTGACATTTTATTATCAAGGCATTTTTCAAATAACAGATTGGGGAAACAATTATGTAGAGTCTTAGTGTGGCGTCCGTGGTCCAGTGGTAGAACGTTGGATTTGGAATCGAACGGTCCCGGGTTCGATACTCGATCAGGCCACGTATGTAGTGTCATTGAGCAAGGCACCTCACATACATTGCTTAGTACTGGTTAACCACTTAGGTCAGCTAACCCTGCCCAGGAAAACATGTCTAGGTCCCCACAAGGGGTTTGACATTAATGGAACATACATACACTATTATATATAGGACTACACGTTATCAAAGTCATACATGAATACAGAATACACGTGTGCCCCTCCCCACCCACTACTACATCCCAGGACCATGTTACATAATAAATTGGTTTTTCAGAAATGAGTGTTTTTGGTTGTAACTGGGATGTAGTACCCCGGTGGGGGGGGGGGGGGGTCGATGGTATGAACCGGATGCATGTTCAAGTTACATCACTATCATTGTCATGATTGGTACATTTTTCAATTTATTCACGAGAATAACTAATGAAAACGGAACAAACTTAAGATTCTCGTCGTAATTCGCAGTCCAACACAGATAATAAATTTAAAAATACAAACCCCACCTTTCTGTTGACATTTTCCAGGAAGTTCTCACAAAGCGCCATCTGTTATGCAGGTAGACACTAATTAAGGAAACGTTACTCGACGTAGTAAACATGTCAGTGTCGTACGAGTTATGTCCCTTCCACCCATTAATCTCTGGTTAATAAATTTAAAATCTAAAGTGCATCTCTTTGAATATTCCTAGTCTGACCCCACAGACGGATCTGTAGTCCAGTGGTAACACGCTGGACTGGTAATCCAGGGATCGCAGGTTCGATCCCCCGTCTGATCCTAATAAAATTAACAGTCTTTCAGATGGGACGTTAAACCGAGGTCTCGTGTCGGTTCTTTACACCGTGCACGTAAAAGAACCAGAGGAGATTCTGGAATTGGTCTCTGTCTGTATCATTGCACTATCCTCCAAAATCTAAAATAACTAATCTCTTCAGGATGCGTCGCTCACATGGGCAACCGGTAGCGACGATAAATAAACGTAAAACACACAAATAGTCTGACCCCAATAATATTAACAGTCTTTCAGATAAGATTATAAATCGAGATATCTTCTATCGGTACTATACCCCGGCTGAACGACGGTTACTTCTGGAATTGGATTATATTGTACTATCCTCCAAAAATATAAAATGACTAATAGTTTAATCATATTTTATTTACTATTTTACATTTACGTTACCTACATAACCATAGCAACAACAAAAAGAAACATGGGTTGGGCAACAAGTTCCAACAGCATTAGTAAACTGCCCTCTCCCAAGAAGAATAGTTGAATAATTGGCAAGCATGTTATATGGTAAATAAGCAAACAACATTTCTTCTTCTTCTCTGTTAACCCATGTCATTCTGGATACCGTTCAAACAGTATTGGCAATGAACATAGAGCCAGATCAGCTGCCACAGAACGTTCCGTCTGAACAGGCTCTATGCTATTTGCTATTCAGATGATCTTGCTAAGACACTTGGCTATGTAGCAAACAACATAGATCCTGATTACGCGTTACGCTGCGGCTGATCTGGATCTATGTTGTTTGCAAAAGCCTTTAAATGTATCCAGAATGAAATGGGTTAATGGCTAAGAGTCAATAATTGAGCTATTGTGGCCATGCGTGGGGGTTAGAAAAGTGAGCTACCAGGTCTCCTCAGCTAGTATAATTCCACCAAAGAGGACACTGGTAGTGTGATAAAAAAGGTGCAAAAACCTAACACCTTAAACCTTAAAAGCCCTTAAACCTACAATATGTACATATACTAGAAGTGTGCAAAGAGAGGTTAGTAGTTGTTAAGAACAAGATAAAAACAAGTGTGATCTGTTATGGCTTCATCGTCGATGCAGCTAGCGCTGACTTAAATCCTGCGATAGAGTCAGCGTTGACTACATGAGATGGCAGTATGTTCCAATAACAACTGTTCTCGGAAAGTATGAGCACTTGAAATAGTCAACTGTTGTGAATGGAATGTGATATGCCAAATGGTGGTAATGTCGTGACTGTCTGCTGTAAGGTGTGAGATACGGAGAACGAAATAATCTCGAGAACGTCTAAATAATTAGTTTATACAAATTTATTTGAGCTCGATTGCGAAACAAGTTATTTCAGCTTATATAAATCACTCTCGATACCTCATTCCTGATGGAATCCATCGCCACGAGGGAGAGAGAAGAGGCAACGTGGAATTTAAATGCCTTGCCTAAGGGCACAATCATAACGGCTCCAGTGGGGCTCGAACTCCGGACCTTTCGCACCTGAAGCGAACGCACATCCACTGAGCTATCACGACTTCCACAAAATAATTAGCTTAGAGAAATGAATGAAGATACAGAGTACTGTAGTTTCTTCCAGATCCATAAACCTTTGTCATCATGAAATGGTTCACGGGATCTTACTGTGGTCTCCAGATCGAACAGGCGGTCGTAGGTTTTTTCCGGGCACTCCGGTTTCCCCCCACACGAATGACCACATATACTAATCGTGTTGGAACTTGCTGCCCAACCCATTTTGCTTATAGCAACCGCATATAGTAAGCGTTCATAACAACATAACAGTCTCGAATAGTAACCGTGCATAGCAACAGTGCATAGCAATCGACTATAGTAACCGTAAATAGCAGTTGCGTATAGTAACCGTGCATAGCAACAGCGCATGGTAACAGCATATAGTAATTGTGAATAACTGTCTTGCATAGTAACCGTGCATAGCAACAGTGCATAGCAATCGCCTATAGTAACCGTAAATAGCAGTTGCGTATAGTAACCGTGCATATCCACAGCGCATAGTAACAGCATATAGTAACCGTGAATAACTATCTTTCATGGTAACCGTGCATAGCAACAGTGCATAGTAATCGCCTATAGTAACAGTTAATAGCAGTTGCGTATAGTAACCGTGCATAGCAACAGTGCATAGTAATCGCCTATAGTAACCGTTAATAGCAGTTGCGTATAGTAACCGTGCATAGCCACAGTGCATAGCAATCGCCTATAGTAACCGTAAATAGCAGTTGCGTATAGTAACCGTGCATAGCAACAGCGCATAGTAACAGTATATAGTAATCGTGAATAACTGTCTTGTATAGTAACAGTGCATAGCAACCGCGCATAATAACCGATTCCAAAAATGTGTCTTAATATTGAAGCAACAGTGCATAGCAATCGCCTATAGTAACTGTAAATAGCAGTTGCGTATAGTAACCGTGCATAGCAACGGTGTGTTTGTTGTGTTGTTTGTTGTCGTGCATAGCAACCGTGCATAATAACCGATTCCAAAAATGTTTCTTAATATTGAAGCAACAGTGCATAGCAATCGCCTATAGTAACCGTAAATAGCAGTTGTGCATAGTAACCGTGCATAGCAACCGCGCATAATAACCGATTCCAAAAATGTGTCTTAATGTTGAAGATAACCTATATTTATATATCACTAATAATTAGTTTTTAAAAATACGAAATCGAAGTGTATGTGAGGGTTACGATATTCTTGGCACGCACACTAATTTCAGTGCTGTCATAATGCCTTATAGAGAATTGGAGAGAATAATGGAAAAAAGACTAACCTAGTCAACATAATATTACTGACCAATGCGACCCGGGTTCGATCCCCAGACCGGGGAGTATGTGAGATGGTACGCTGGTCGCCATATCGGATAGGTGGGTTTTCTCCGGGTGCTCCGTTGTTCTTGTTAGGAATTGTGACAGTCAGTTTGAACAGTAATATATCTTTAAAACAGCATATATAAACAGGAATATATCTTTAAACAGCATATATAAACAGGAATATAACTTTAAACAGCATATATAAACAGTAAAATATCTTTAAAACAGCATATATAAACAGTAACATATCTTTAAAACAGCTTATATAAACAGGAATATATCTTTAAACAGCATATATAAACAGGAATATATCTTTAAACAGCATATATAAACAGGAATATATCTTTAAAACAGCATATATAAACAGTAAAATATCTTTAAAACAGCTTATATAAACAGGAATATATCTTTAAAACAGCATATATATAAACAGTAAAATATCTTTAAAACAGCATATATAAACAGGAATATAACTTTAAAACAGCATATATAAACAGGAATATATCTTTAAAACAGCATATATAAACAGGAATATATCTTTAAAACAGCATATATAAACAGGAATATAACTTTAAAACAGCATATATAAACAGGAATATAACTTTAAAACAGCAAATATAAACAGGAATATAGCTTTAAAACAGCTTATATAAACATGAATATAGCTTTAAAACAGCATATATAAACAAGAATATAACTTTAAACAGCATATATAAACAGTAAAATATCTTTAAAACAGCATATATAAACAGTAAAATATCTTTAAAACAGCATATATAAACAGGAATATATATGTAACCCTTTCCCTCATAGAAGTACCTCTTGACGCCATTCCCAATACGACATACATTAACAATGTAGTAGCCAAACCAATGTTCATAACCCTTTCCCTCATAGAAGCACCTCTTGACGCCATTCCCAATACGACATACATTGACAATGTAGTAGCCAAACCAATGTTCATAATAAAGCCTTTCCCTCATAGAAGCACCTCTTGACGCCATTCCCAATACGACATACATTGACAATGTGGTAGCCAAACCAATGTTCATAATAAAGGCCAGAATCTCATGTAGTCCCAATATTCTATAGAGGTGGGATAGATATGGCGACTACTTATCCACTGCATGATAGCTAAATGGCTGTCGTTTGTATGGAGATATAATAGTATATTAACCTAAATCTCTATGTAGTTCCAGTAATATCTGTGGAGGTGGGATAGATATGGCCACACTTATCCAATGCATGCTAGCTAAATGGCTGTCGTTTGTATGGAGATATAATAGTATATTAACCTAAATCTATATGTAGTCCCAGTAATATCTATGGAGGTGGGATAGATATGGCGACTACTTATCCACTGCATGATAGCTAAATGGCTGTTGTTTGTATGGATATATAATAGTATATTAACCTAAATCTCTATGTAGTCCCAGTATTATCTATGGAGGTGGGATAGCTATGGCGACTACTTATCCACTGCATGATAGCTAAATGGCTGTCGTTTGTATGGATATATAATAGTATATTAACTTAAATCCCATGTAGTCCCAGTAATATCTATGGAGGTGGGATAGATATGGCGACTACTTATCCACTGCATGATAGCTAAACGGCTGTCGTTTGTATGGATATATAATAGTATATTAACTTAAATGTCATGTAGTCCCAGTAATATATATGGAGGTGGTATAGATAGGGCAACTACTTATCCACTGCATGATAGCTAAATGGCTGTCATTTGTATGGAGATATAATAGTATATTAACATAAATCTCTATGTAGTCCCAGTAATATCTGTGGAGGTGGGATAGATATGGCGACTACTTACACACTGCATGATAGCTAAATGGCTGTCGTTTGTATGGAGATATAATAGTATATTAACCTAAATCTCTATGTAGTCCCAGTAATATCTATGGAGGTGGGATAGATATGGCGACTACTTATCCACTGCGTGATAGCTAAATGGATGTCGTTTGTATGGATATATAATATTATAAAGTAAAGTAAAGTGTTTGTTTATTATAGTGTCACCCCTATTTAAAGGGCCAGGCATTTATGAGACACCTCTTTTTTATGAACATCAGTACTTCCCGAATCCTATGTTTGTGTGCCAGACGTCAGGCTGGTAGGCAATCGGTAACCATTATTTAACTAGCTGGCGGCTCACCAACCGGCCATATCAGAACGAACCCCTGACGAGATTCGAACCTTCGACCTCCCGCTCCGTAGGCGGACGCCTTAACCACTAGGCCAAGGAGACGGTATATTAACCTAAATCTCTATGTAGTCCCAGTAATATCTATGGAGGTGGGATAGATATGGCGACTACTTATCCACTGCATGATAGCTAAATGGCTATCGTTTGTATGGAGATATAGCAGTATATTAACTTAAATGTCATGTAGTCCCAGTAATATCTATGGAGGTGGGATAGATATGGCGACTACTTACCCATTGCATGGTAGCTAAATGGCTGTGGTTTGTATGGAGATATAATAGTATATTAACCTAAATCTCTATGTAGTCCCAGTAATATCTATGGAGGTGGGATAGATATGGCGACTACTTATCCACTGCACGATAGCTAAATGGATGTCGTTTGTATGGATATATAATAGTATATTAACTTAAATATATTGTAGTCCCAGTAATATCTATGAAGGTGGGATAGATATGGCGACTATTTATCCACTGCATGATAGCTAAATGGATGTCGTTTGTATGGAGATAAAATTAGTACATTAGCCTAAATCTCTATGAAGAAAAGGGTTAAGCATTTAATGGAATTAGTTGAACGTCACTCACTTCAAAGGAATTCTCAATCATGCGAAAAAAGGGGATATATTGACGACTGATTTGGAATCGTCATAACTTTTTTAAATCAAATTCTGCAACATAATAAGGATGCGTTATGGCTGTCAAATTAGTATTGAATGTAATTGGTAATACTCCGGGTACTGTATTAACACCTGTAGAGATACGGGTAGATGACTAATTCATTTAATTAATGCATCTATACCATCGCCCACCTGAGCGGCAAGATCAAAGCGATGAAGGTGGCGATCAAAGAGATGGTTAAAGGCATCCATACCATAGTATTTACACGCTTGAGCGACATCAAAGACTTGGTGTTCATTCAGTGTTCGATTCTTATTTGAAATAAATCAAAATTTGTATGCGCATAATTTGGTACGGTAAGAAATTTGAATACGTACATCACATTATATTAGTATGTTTTAATAGTGAAAGATCTGTTTTATAATTTTAATTCATCACCAACAACCGTTTTCGTAATTTGTATGTTGTATATATATATATATATATATATATGTGTGTGTGTGTGTATATGTATGTATATATGTAAATAGCGTGTTCCTCTTAAAGCGACATTACATCGCAAAACGCCAAAAAAATGCGTTGTTCACGTATTAATGAATTGCTACTGCAAATTCTTCCGAATACATTCGAACACTAACATTGAATCAATAAACAGTGCGTTTGTGGTCTACAAACTTTCAAAGGTGAAAGTAGGATTTCATATACCGGTCATCCACGCTCCTGAATTGACATTTCTGTGTCATTGTAGTGAATGCTAAACGCGTGATACTGTCGCTTAGAGATACTAAATTTAACTAAGATTAGTCTACAAATAAATATGCATAGGCACAAATATGAGATATAATGGTACATCTGAACCATAAATCTCGTTATTAGGGATACACAGGTATTACGCATGTATGTCGACCCTGTTGACATTATTTTGTTATGTCAACAAACCGCGTATACGACGCTTGTTTATTAGTTGAAATACTCAGTTTTTGAGGCAAATATTTGAGGGAAAATTAACCATATAATAGGAAATTACATTCTGTATAAATTTGCGTTTTCACTGATGTAATGTCGCTTTAAATACTTGCTAAATATTGTTATCTTGTTAACAATAATATTAATATTTTTTTATTAAGAACTAGAAGTGTATTTAGTAAACCCGATTACCCCCCCCCCCACACACACACACATCCCCCACACAGACACATACCCCCACCCCACCCACCCACATAACTTGCTAACTATTCGTGATGGTCAAATATCTAGTTAAAGTCTCTCTCTATTCACTTACTTGCTTCCGTTTAAATAAACGTTACCTGTTGAAATATATGGATAATAGTAATTTGATTTAAGGAATGAATCGCGGTTTAATAGTTTCCATCGGGTAATGAACTACATTGGGTGTGGTTAAAGCGTATGTAGGCCTACATTTTAAACACGACTAATGTAGTTCATACCCCGTTGGAAACTATTATCCCGCGATTCATTACATGTACTTATATTTGCATTCATTATTCTTTCCAATGACACAACGAAAATATAGCACACTTCGCATTTAATATGTTTTAGTCAAGATTTGCCACTTACCCTGTGCCGGACCATATACATAGATCATCCTTGGAACAGCGTAAACTGTACGACACGCCTTTTCTCGCGACGAACGCTGCCTAACACTGCGAATGCGCATGCCCGTAACTTCGAGTGCGCATGTCAGCTGTATATCATTAGTTGGGAACCCTCATACGAAAATGTATGCAATCAGGGCACATGTTCATCGAAGGAAATGCAATAGCGATGTAAATATAGCATACGTATATCGGGAAGATCTCCGTTTGAAGAGTACTGCACCGCCATCCCCGATGAAAACCGGCGTGAACACGACTGCATTCCTATGGTTTATGTGATTCATAATTAGTGTTGCCCACAAATGCTGACCTAGATTAGATCCACATGAAGTAAATCTATTTTGAAAACGGACAAGGAGTTAATTTTCAATTCACACATTTAGCTCTACATAATTATTGACATTGGAATTGGTGGATGAGCCACATTATCGCAGCTGCCATCTTGGCAATGTGGCAATGGCCGCAAGCTCTTGTGTATTTAATCCCATACTGTGTACAACCTCATCTTAGTGTGCTTAACACTCCAGAGCAGCTGCCATCTTGGTAATGTGGCAATGGCCGCCAGCTCTTGATGGGACGTTAAACCGAGGTCTCGTGTCGGTGCTTTACACCATGCACGTAAAAGAACAGAGGAGACTCTGGAATGGGTCTCTGTCTGTATCATTGCACTATCCTCCAAAATCTAAAATGACTAATCTCTTCAGGAGGCGTCGCTCATATGGGCAACCGGTAGCGACGATAAATAAACCTTTAAGCACACGCTGCGTTCACTATGTCCACGTTTGCATTTCCCTCAACGTGTGTGGCATAGCAGCCTTTCTG
>CM026392.1:54758774-54829724 GCA_014843695.1 Archivesica marissinica
CTCACTTTCCAACCTCCATATAGCCTCTCACTTTCCAACCTACATATGCCCTCTCCCTTTCCAACCTCCATATAGCCTCCCACTTTCCAACCTCCATATAGCCTCCCATTTTCCAACCTCCATATAACCTCTCACTTTCCAACCTCCATATATCCTCTCACTTTCCAACCTCCATATATCCTCTCACTTTCCAACCTCCATATGGCCTCTCACTTTCCAACCTCCATATGACCTCATGATGTATGGCTATAGCTACACATATGGCGGAACATAACCCCAGCGAATTAGATGTTCTAATGAGGAAGCACCGAGTGAACTTTGCTTGTTTGTTTGTTTGTTTGTTTGTTTTGGGGGTTTAAACTTAGGTCATGTGACTACTATCCGATTATTATTGGTGAAGGAACACACCGGATGCCCCTCCGAGCAGTATTTCAGGCACAAGCGGGAACCCGGGTCGAACCGCAAACATCCGTAAGCCATCTGTATAGCAACATATTGAACTAAGCACATTTAGAAGTCGTGATAGCGCCGTGTACCTAGCGCGTTCACTTCAGGTGCATTTAAATGCCACGTTGCCTCTTCTCTCTCCCTCATATCGATGAATTCCATCAGGAATGAGATCTCGAGAGTGATTAATATAAGTTGCAAGAACCTGTTTCGCAATCAAGCTAAAATAAATGTGTATAAACTAAGCACATTTAGCCGGAAATAGTACACATTATTACCTAATGCTCTATATAACTTGTAATTCGTTATTTTTGCCTGTTTCATTGCATTTTTTATCCTTCGCTCAGGTCTGGGCAACAGTTCGAACTGTTGACCGGGCAATAGTTTGAATTGTTTCATACTAGACTTTTGAACCAATCATACTCTGAGTATGCTTTCACTGTGCGCAGTAGGATGCGCAATAGGGTGTTATGGAAGTCAAAGCTCTGACTGCGCCTGAAGTCATCGATATACATTATGTGAAGCCCTCCTTTCCGTTCATTAATTCTTTCCGTGTTGTATTGTATACTTACCGGCGTACCGGCTTTTAGACCAAAACCAAGCGTTTACAAATGATGATTGATTAGTCATCAGCCGACATACTGGGGAAAACAGAAATTTATCTTGAATTATGGCCCAGGCTAGGTTTGAAGACATGACTGAGGATGTTTTTTGAGTTAGTCAAATATTATAGAATATAAGGTATGTACAACAGTTATATAGAGCATTAGGTAATAAAACAGTTATTTCATGGGTGTTTGGGGAACAGTCAAAACTATTGTCCCGAGGTATCAGGGAAGACAGCCGAGGGCAACAGTTTGAAATGTCTTCCCTGATACCTCGGGACAATAGTTTTGACTGTTCCCCAAACACCCATGAAATAACTGTATACTGTTCAAACCTCACATTAAATGTGCCCGGCTTGTGGCATTGTTTATTTTCACAAATATGATAAATAGTACACATTTCGCAATTATCAGCGGCATTCCCCTTGAAACAAACCCTCACTATATTTCACAAATAATTGTGTAAATCGAAGTTCCTCCCAAAACTAATTTCTATAAAGTTGTGATGCCAGATTTTATGGCGTTTCCACTGCACGAGCACAGCACGAGCGCTTTGAGCACGCGGCGGGGCGCGACTCCACTACAAGTGGCGAGGATTCAAGTGTCATTATGAAGGAATCACTTGAAGGCTTATGTTACCTTAGAATAAAATCTTGTGTAATCGTTGTGGGAATGTAAATAACTCTCAATGTTTTAATTACATATAACTCATCTATCTGAATCAAGTTCTACAGACACTTGTAGATTTCAATAGAAACCATATTCAAAACAATGCTCTATGTGTAATATGTGCGTGCTTGCTTGCTTTTGGGGTTAAAGTCGCAACAACACCAACCGTGGTCTAGTGGTTAAGGTCGTTGACTTGCATTCCACTGTAACATATCATCACTGATGGTCACTGGTTCGAGCCCGATCAGAGCGTATCTCTTTATATGACCAAGTTGGCAGTTTCTTACGGAGGTTGGTGCACACCGATTACTAGATAAGCGCTGGAGCCTGCCCATGAAATATGGTGTGAGGTAAACTGCTCTCCGCTCATATGGGCAACCGGTAAATAAAATAGTATATCTTATTAAAATTGCTTGCATAACAAGCATATAGTGCAATTTCGATTTATGAACACGATTATTTAAATAACTTTAAGTGGTCAGTTACTTCCCCTGGATACTCTTTTTAGGAGGACGTGTAATTTTAGATTCCTCTGTTTTCATCGTGGTTTCCTTTGCACACATTCTATCAATTTCGATTCGTGTTCTCATCATACAATTATTGGATCGTGACAGATATCCTACAGTACGTCTTCACTGTATTTTTCAGTGTAGATTCCAACTAATATGACCAATATACATTTCGGGATAAATCGGACTCTATCTGCCAAGGGAGGTATTAAACAAACCAGCGATGTCGCTGATTGTCCAATTCAGAAAAGAAATGTGTTTGGGAAATGGAGTGTGTGTGGGATGTGTACAAACTACAAGTGTCTGTGGAATCAAATAAAAAATATACTGCCATCAAAGCGAGACTAAAACGAACAACTCCTGCAAATGTACAATCGATAATCTACAAACTTATTAAACCAATCTATTATTTTATTGCAACAGACTCTCGCTCAAAATGAAAGAAAAACACTGATATACTGGGAAATGCTTTTGTTTAGTTTAAACTTTATTTATTTTACAACGATTGCGAGGCAAGTTTTTAACAACTTATATTGATCACTCTCGTTGGCGCGGATGAAAGCGTATATGTGGACATTCGTGTGGGAGGAAACCGGAGTATCCGGAGAAAACCCACCTGTTCGATATGGCGACCACCGTACCATCTTCATATACATACTTCCCGATCCGAGGATTGTGTTTGTTCCGGGGTGTTGAGAGTTGCACCAACAGTTCAGGGTCATATATCGACTCTCCGTCTATTACTACTGAAGGAAGCAAACGCACACACGTTCGAGCAGTATTTCAAGCACTGATACGGGTAGAACCAGCGATCTTCCGCAAACCAGATGGATCATTTCCTCACATGAAAGAATTCGATACTATCAGGGGGATTCGTACATGTATACAGTGTTCAAGGGCAAAAGTCAACGATCTTAGCCACTCGGCCACCAGTAAGACTGTTGAATCCTTTCTAGTTTCGTGAAGTCAGTAATGAGGTTTCTAGAGTGATTTATATAAGTTGAAATAACTTGTTTCGCAATCGAGCTAAAATAAATTTGTATAAACTAACTGTATAAGAACATAACACATTTGGAATCTGTGTGTGTTTTACGTTTATTTATCGTCGCTACCGGTTGCCCATATGAGCGACGCCTCCTGAAGAGATTAGTCATTTTAGATTTTGGAGGATAGTGCAATGATACAGACAGAGATCCATTCCAGAGTCTCCTCTGGTTATTTTACGTGCACGGTGTAAAGCACCGACACGAGACCTCGGTTTAAAGTCCCATCTGAAAGACTGTTAATTGTATTAGGGTCAGGCGGGGGATCGAACTTTTTTTTGGAATCTGATAGCTAGTTGTTTAATGTCGGCTGGCCTGGTTGCTTAATAGAGGTGACCACTAACACATGTTTGACCGTAGTGAAATATTGTTTTTTTCAGCAGCAGTACCATGACTTAAATATATGATGACTCCACAAGTGTAAATATCGCAGGTTCGATCCCCCGTCTGACCCTAATCAAATTAACAGTCTTCCAGATGGGACTTCAAACCGAGGTATCGTGTCAGTGCTGTACACCGTACACGTAAAAGAACCAGAGGAGACTCTAGAATGGTTATCTGTCTGTATCATTGCACTATCCTCCACAAATCTAAAATGACTAATCTCTTCAGGAGGCGTCACTCATATTGCCCACCGGTAGCGACGTAAAATAAACGTAAAACACACACAGTTACTACATTACACATTGCTATAGTAGGTATAACTGTGGTCTCGTGTCGGTGCTGTACACCGTGCACGTAACAGAACCAGATGAGACTCTGGAATGGGTCTCTGTCTGTATCATTGCACTATCCTCCAAAAGTCTAAAATGACTAATCTCTTCAGGAGGCGTCGCTCATATTACCCACCGGTAGCGACGTAAAACACACACGTAAATATCGTCACTAGCTAAATAATAAACTACACTTCTTTAATTCGCTCAATTTTCCCATACACATTACAAGGGGAACGTTCACAGCATTAGAAGTTAAGTCAATTCCAGCTTAATGAGCAATAACTGTAAACCCCACCTACTTATAAAACGGGGCCGAACTAGCGCAGTATAATGCTTAATTAAACCCACTATATCTAATAGCGCTATGTAGTTTATTACGGCGTCAGAGCTCACTTAGAGACGATACTTTTTAAGTTTTAAGATAAAAGAAGCTATTGAAAAACTTCAAAAAGATCTGAAAAGGCTTAGAAGTTTTCTAATTTAAACACAGAGAATATAATCATCTGTATTGAGAGAGCGGATGAAAACTCATAATCTGAAAGATCTGCATGATAAAACGGAAATGGTTTCGAGGGATTTGATACGAGACATCAAACTGCACAACTGAAATGTTCGTGTAAAGCTTGAGAAAATTAAAAATCATTAAATCAGACTGCATATGTTATTCAAAGCCGTTACTAAAACTAATGAAATTAAGGACGTGCGGAAAAACAAAACAGAATTAAGCAACATATTATATTTGCATGCATTTCACGCATTAGTTACATTAGTATGTTGCATTTACCAAATTTTAAACTATTTTTACAACGATTACGAAGCAAGTTCTAACAACTTATATTATTCACTCTCGTTTGCGCGGATGAAAGCGTGAATGTGGTTATTCGTGTGGGAGGAAACCGGGGTACCCGGAGAACACCCACCTGTCCCATCTGGCGACCACCGTACCATCTCGCATACTTCCCGGTCCGAGGATCGAACCCAGGTTGCATTGGTGAGAAGCGAGTGATCTAACCACTACGCTAATCGGACAGCCCAGGTATATGGTATATAATCTAGACAAGCGGTTACATATCTCACGACGCGATCATATATTGTAGTTAATGTAACCTATTAGTATAATTATAGTATTGCAATCTTATACTAAAATGTGGTATCATTTTCAAAAATACAGTCAAACCTGCGTTAGTGGTCACCTCTATTAAGCAGCCAACCTGTATTAAGCAGCCAGTTTCCAGATTCCAAATATGCTGTTTTATTATACATTTGACTTCTATTAAGCAGCCACCTGTGCTAAGCAGCCACTTTCTGAGATTCCCTTGGCTGGCTGCTTAAGACAGGGTTGACTGTACATGTACATCTAAATTTGAACGCCTAAGACGTTCGTTAAAATGCGCACGCGTGCACCACCGACGTTCTATGATTCAAAACTATCCAATTACCCCCTCCAGCGCAACTCTATCTTCGGTGCTCAATGTATTAATCGAACTAGCTACGCCTCTGAACGATTTTGTCTACCCGTGTGCCCGTCCGTGCTTGTAATACTGCAGACCCCCCAGCACAACTCTATCGTCAGTGCTCAATGTATAAATCGAACTAGCTACGCCTCTGAACGATTTTGTCTATACCCGTGTGTCCGTCCGTACGTCCGTGCTTGCAATACTGCAGACCCTCCAGCACAACTCAATCTTCGGTGCTCAATGTATTAATCGAACTAGCTACGCCTCTGAACGATTTTGTATATCCGTGTGTCCGTCCGTGCTTGCAACACTGCAGACCCTCCCCCACCCCAGCACAACTCTAGCTTCGGTCCTCAATGTATTAATCGAACTAGCTACGCCTCTGAACGATTTTGTCTACCCGTGTGTCCGTCTGTGCTTTCAATACTGCAGACCCCCCAGCACAACTCAATCTTCGGTGCTCAATGTATTAATCGAACTAGCTACGCCTCTGAACGAGTTTGTCTACCCGTGTGTCCGTCCGTGCTTTCAATACTGCAGACCCCTCCATCTTCGGTGCGCAATGTATTAATCGAACTAGCTACGCCTCTGAACGAGTTTGTCTACCCGTGTGTCCGTCCGTGCTTGCAATACTGCAGACCCTCCAGCACAACTCAATCTTCGGTGCGCAATGTATTAATCGAACTAGCTACGCATCTAAACGATTTTGTCTACCCGTGTGTCCGTCCGTGCTTGCAATACTGCAGACCCCCCACCCCAGCACAACTCAATCTTCGGTGCTCAATGTATTAATCGAACTAGCTACGCCTCTGAACGATTTTGTCTACCCGTGTGTCCGTCCGTGCTTGCAATACTGCAGACCCCCCCCCAGCACAACTCTATCTTCGGTGCTCAATGTATTAGTCGAACCTATTACGCATCTAAACGATTTTGTCTACCCGTGTGTCCGTCCGTGCTTTCAATACTGCAGACCCCCCAGCACAACTCAATCTTCGGTGCTCAATGTATTAATCGAACTAGCTACACCTCTAAACGATTTTGTCTACCCGTGTGTCCGTCCGTGCTTGCAATACTGCAGACCCCCCAGCACAACTCAATCTTCGGTGCTCAATGTATTAATCGAACTAGCTACGCCTCTGAACGATTTTGTCTACCCGTGTGTCCGTCCGTGCTTGCAATACTGCAGACCCCCCCCCAGCACAACTCTATCTTCGGTGGTCAATGTATTAGTCGAACCTACTACGCATCTAAACGATTTTGTCTACCCGTGTGTCCGTCCGTGCTTGCAATACTGCAGACCCCCCCCCATCTTCGGTGCTCAATGTATTAGTCGAACTAGCTACGCCTCTGGACGATTTTGTCTACCCGTGTGTCCGTCCGTGCGTCCAATACTGCTCGCAGTGGCACCCTATGTATTCCTTCCTCTATATCGCCATATGACCTCAGATGTTGGTGCCACTTTAATCCCAAAAAATAAACAAAAACACAATATTATTCATATCGTATCTACCCGCTCCCAAACATAATTCTAGAAACACGATAGCGTTGTAAGCCTTACTGGCGACGCACATGATACAATTACGAGAGATAATCTTACGTCCGATAATCACCTTTAATTGGCGGTTTAGGGCAGATCAAGGAGGGACTTTACATCGCTAAACTGGCAACGAATAATAAACAATGATACAGAACACAGATAATTATTTCGTATTGATGACAAACACAATGAATACGGGTTTGTCTTAAGATTTGGAAAAATGATGATTTGATATCTGGCTTGATTGTACATCTGCATATCTTAAAGAATTGTATCTTGTTCCAGATCCAGGGTTATATAGGTCAAACTAATGACCAGTTAAGCTTGCAGTGTATACTCAGAATATGTGTTTTCGACTATAAAAAAATTCGGTAATTTTAATAAAATGAAACAAACGTGTTTGCAATGAGAGACATCGGTCAGTAACTCCTTTGAATGCTAATTCTATGAAATACTCGATTATGTCTATTGGCACTGGTAGTGAAGAGCTGCACGGTGGAATGGATAAGGTGTCCGGGTCGTATATTGAGAGGCTGTGAGCTTGAACCACACAAGCACCACCATGGTGGTGTCCGTAGGCTTTACTCCTCTCTCTCTCCCTCTCCCTCCCCCTCCCTCCCTCTCGCTCGCTCGCTCTCTCTCTCTCTCTCTCTCGCACAATCGTAACGGCTCCAGTGGGGCTCCGGACCTTTCGCACCTGATGCGAACGCGCTACCACTGCGCTATCACGATTTCCACTATGTATTTTATTATCATGAGTGAAAAAAATAATCCTTCACATCTTGCACTAATTTACCCAATATTTCGTACATTTTGATACTAATTTTACCTTCATTTTTTTCTAAAAGGATATAGATTTTACCCTAAGGCAAATGCAGTTTCGTTTCGTTTTGGCATATCAAACAATTTTCTCGAAATAACAGATTGAATACAAAATTAATATAAAATGTTTCTGTTTTTTTTTTAGTTTACGTTTATTTATCGTCGAAATGTGAACGTGTTAGCCTGGGCGTTAATCTGCAGTTTTAGTTTTACGTTTATTTATCGTCGCTACCGGTTGCCCATATGAGCGACGCCTCCTGAAGAGATTAGTTATTTTAGATTTTGGAGGATAGTGCATGATACAGACAGAGACCCATTCCAGAATCTCCTCTGGTTCTTTTACGTGCACGGTGTAAAGCACCGACACGAGACCTCGGTTTAACGTCCCATCTGAAAGACTGTTAATTTTATTAGGGTCAGACGGGGGATCGAACCTACGATCCCTGGATTACCAGTCCAGCGTGTTACCACTGGACTACAGATCCGTCTGTGAACTGTTTCTGGGTTACGTTGACGTCTTATATATCGCACTACAGAACTACCGGTGTTAATGGTCACCTATATTAACTCTTTCAGCGCCGAATAAATTCAGAGCATGTGCAAACAACATATATCCAGATCAGCCGCGGCGTAACGCCGCGTCTGATCAGGATCGATGTTGTTTGCTATTCGGACAGGTGTTTCAGCTCCACTGTCTGAAGAGCAATCAGCATATAGCCTGATCAGACGGCATGTTCTGTTCTGTCCGATCGGGTTCTCTACTTTTTTACAAAGTCGCTTTTATGCGACATTGGCGGTGAAAGAGTTAAACAGCAAACTTGTATTAAGCAGTTTCCAGACTACCAATATGTTGTTTTATTATACCATTTGACCTCTATTAATCAGCCACGTGGGTTAAGCAGTCATATGCTGTGATTCCCTTGGCTGGCTGCTTAAGACAGGTTTCACTGTACACCTGACAGGTCTCGCAAAATGTCGGAACTTACAAGAAGTGGATATTATTGCGGAGACTTTCTGTCGAGCTTGATAAATAGCGGTGTTAGCTGTTTTTTATGGGGCGCCGTTTTGCTAATTATCGTTATTTATGGATATCCATAATTCCATTTATGGATATCCATACGTCCAGGCGCGCCGCTTTGCTATTTATTCAGTTGTATATTCAGCATTTTGGATATCCATAATTCCTTTGGATTAATAGATAACCATAATTTGATTTTTGGATATCCATAATTCGATTTCTGGATATTAATAAATGCTGAATAAATAGCAAAACGGCGCGTTTGGAATTATGAATATCCAAAAATCGTATTATGGATATCCAAAAATAGAATTATGGACATCCAAATATCGAATTATGGATATCCATAAATACTGAATAAATAGCAAAGCGGTGCCGCATAGTTGTTTCGAGTATTTTGAGAAGATATTAAAATACAGAGATATAATAGACAATTATAACATGACACATATTACTACTTCAATGAGTTTATAATCATATCTTCAAAGGACAGCGAGATGAAAAGGTGACGGGAACACTAATTTCACTAGATGACAGAACATTATCTCCTTTTTACTATTTATTGCCAAATATTCTTCCCGTTTGCTCGATTGAAATTCAAATGTTTCATGTAATGATGATCTGTTGCGACTAATTGGTTTTAATTGCTGGAACTTCTTTTACTTTGATATCTCTATTTCGTTAAAAGCGCTTCCGTGAAGTAGATTTCGACATGAAAATGTTTATCTGACGGCGTCTGTTGATTCTACGGTTCAAAACACTTACGGAGCCGGAATTCTGTCTCTAGATCTTCCGGCAAATACATGATCATAGATATAACATCAATTGAGGCCTTGTACAAAACTCTATTGTATCAACCTGGACACCATTACACGTTTTATTAAACAGGGTGTGTTTTGACCTATTTGCCAAACATCAAATATGGATTAACATCTTAATTAATTTATAGTTGTAAGTGTACTCAACAATTCTTAGTTTATACAAATTTATTTTAGCTCGATTGCGAAACAAGTTCTTTCAACTTATATTAATCACTCTCGAGACCTCATTCCTGATGGAATCCATCGCCATGAAGGAGAGAGAAGAGGCAATGTGGAATTTAAATGCCTTGCCTAAGGGCACAATCGTAACTGCTCCAGTAAGTGTACTCAACAATTCTTATTTACCCATGCTCTTAAAGTCACATTTCTGTTCAGAGAAACGAAATTGCACTGTATGCGAGTTTGTATGCCAGCAATTTTAATAAGAACAAGATAACAATCATTTGTGCATATTCTGCCTTTGCTATTATGATTGTGTTACAGAGAAAGGAAACCACACGAGGAGAACCGACTGAAATGTGTGTTACAGAGAAAGGGAACCACACGAGGATAACCGAATGAAATGTGTGTTACAGAGAAAGGGAACCACACGAGGATAACCGAATGAAATGTGTGTTACAGAGAAAGGGAACCACACGAGGATAACCGAATGAAATGTGTGTTACAGAGAAAGGGAACCACACGAGGAGGACCGAATGAAATGTGTGTTACAGAGAAAGGAAACCACACGAGGATAACCGAATGAAATGTGTGTTACAGAGAAAGGAAACCACACGAGGAGAACCGAATGAAATGTGTGTTACAGAGAAAGGGAACCACACGAGGATAACCGAATGAAATGTGTGTTACAGAGAAAGGGAACCACACGAGGATAACCGAATGAAATGTGTGTTACAGAGAAAGGGAACCACACGAGGAGGACCGAATGAAATGTGTGTTACAGAGAAAGGGAACCACACGAGGAGGACCGAATGAAATGTGTGTTACAGAGAAAGGAAACCACACGAGGATAACCGAATAAAATGTGTGTTACAGAGAAAGGGAACCACACGAGGATAACCGAATGAAATGTGTGTTACAGAGAAAGGGAACCACACGAGGAGGACCGAATGAAATGTGTGTTACAGAGAAAGGAAACCACACGAGGATAACCGAATGAAATGTGTGTTACAGAGAAAGGGAACCACACGAGGAGAACCGAATGAAATGTGTGTTACAGAGAAAGGGAACCACACGAGGAGGACCGAATGAAATGTGTGTTACAGAGAAAGGGAACCACACGAGGAGAACCGAATGAAATGTGTGTTACAGAGAAAGGGAACCACACGAGGAGGACCGAATGAAATGTGTGTTACAGAGAAAGGGAACCACACGAGGAGAACCGAATGAAATGTGTGTTACAGAGAAAGGGAACCACACGAGGATAACCGAATGAAATGTGTGTTACAGAGAAAGGGAACCACACGAGGAGGACCGAATGAAATGTGTGTTACAGAGAAAGGGAACCACACGAGGAGAACCGAATGAAATGTGTGTTACAGAGAAAGGGAACCACACGAGGAGGACCGAATGAAATGTGTGTTACAGAGAAAGGAAACCACACGAGGAGAACCGAATGAAATGTGTGTTACAGAGAAAGGGAACCACACGAGGATAACCGAATGAAATGTGTGTTACAGAGAAAGGGAACCACACGAGGAGGACCGAATGAAATGATTTTGTTACAGAGAAAGGGAACAACACGAGGAGGACCGAATGAAATGTGTGTTACAGAGAAAGGGAACCACACGAAGAGAACCGAATGAAATGATTGTGTTACAGAGAAAGGGAACCACACAAAGAGAACCGAATGCAATGATTGTGTTAGAGAGAAAGGGAACCACACGAGAGGAACCGAATGAAATAATTTTGTTACAGAGAAAGGGAACCACACGACTAGAGCCGAATGAAATGATTTTGTTACAGAGAAAGGGAACCACACGAGGGGAACCGAATGAAATAATTTTGTTACAGAGAAAGGGAACCACACGAGGAGGACCGAATGAAATGTGTGTTACAGAGAAAGGAAACCACACGAGGAGAACCGAATGAAATGTGTGTTACAGAGAAAGGGAACCACACGAGGATAACCGAATGAAATGTGTGTTACAGAGAAAGGGAACCACACGAGGAGAACCGAATGAAATGATTGTGTTACAGAGAAAGGGAACAACACGAGGAGGACCGAATGAAATGTGTGTTACAGAGAAAGGGAACCACACGAGGAGAACCGAATGAAATGATTGTG
The DNA here is from genome assembly GCA_014843695.1 of Archivesica marissinica. Lineage (NCBI taxonomy): Eukaryota > Metazoa > Mollusca > Bivalvia > Venerida > Vesicomyidae > Archivesica > Archivesica marissinica. Next base: position 54,770,706 of record CM026392.1, read on the forward strand.
TTACAGAGAAAGGGAACAACACGAGGAGGACCGAATGAAATGTGTGTTACAGAGAAAGGGAACCACACGAGGAGGACCGAATGAAATGTGTGTTACAGAGAAAGGAAACCACACGAGGATAACCGAATGAAATGTGTGTTACAGAGAAAGGGAACCACACGAGGATAACCGAATGAAATGTGTGTTACAGAGAAAGGGAACCACACGAGGAGGACCTGAATGAAATGTGTGTTACAGAGAAAGGAAACCACACGAGGATAACCGAATGCAATGATTTTGTTACAGAGAAAGGGAACCACACGAAGAGAACCAAATGAAATGATTTTGATACAGGGTAAGGGAACCACACGAAGAGAGTCGAATGAAATGATTGTGTTACAGAGAAAGGGAACAACACGAGGAGAACCGAATGAAATGATTTTGATACAGAGAAAGGGAACCACACGAAGAGAGCTCAATGAAATGATTGTGTTACAGAGAAAGGGAACCACACGTAGAGAGCTCGATGAAATGATGTTGTTACAGAGAAAGGGAACCACACGTAGTGAGCTCAATGAAATGATGTTGTTACAGAGAAAGGGAACCACACGTAGAGAGCTCAATGAAATGATTTTGTTACAGAGAAAGGGAACCACACGTAGAGAGCTCAATGAAATGATGTTGTTACAGAGAAAGGGAACCACACGGAGAGAACCGAATGAACCACACGAAGACAGATAGATTAAATAAAGCTATGTCATCACGAATCAAGAAATGAAAACGAGGTACATTGGAGTTTCCCTGTTTAAATTTATGTGGGTAATTGTGGATTTGGCTCCGTTTGTAGCAGACAATCTACAATATTATGGTACAATGTAAAAAAAAATCGGCAAATAAAATACATGCCAATTGAACGAATGTAATAACACATTCGTTGGAAATACTTTGTTTTCAATAATTGCAATTGAAAATTTCGATTTTCGAAAAGGAAAAAAACACCTATGTTGAAATCGAATCGGAATTAAAAAAATGGCTGCAATTTTTATTCTGTTTACATAATGCTTCGCAGCCATGCGCGCGCACCTGCAAATCTGAGGTCTATTTACGTGTGACCCCACTGGGGAATTGGTTCCGGGTACAACGTGACCCCACTGGGGAATTGGTTCCGGATCGTTGTATTGGTTCCGGGTCGTTGTACCCTAGAAAGTAGTTTTTACAATCAAGCAGACCATAATTTGATGATGTTTTACTGTAGAACCAGAGACTGTTTGCATTTCTTACTGTGATTGTGGTGCATCTGTGGCATTTGTGCTCATTTAAAGAAGACTTTTTGTGCATTTATTTCAGTATTACTTGCTCCAGCGCATTGATGAGTAAACAGCCCTATATGACAGCTAGTATTCCTACGCGCTCCATTTTTAACCGGTGTTTGTTTACATTTGATAATTGTGAAAAACTTTGATGGTGATGCCATGACTTACTTGTGTCTAACAGCAAGCAGCAGCCTTGGAGTTTACAGAACTGCATGCGGTAAATGTCGATTCTTGTTTGGAACTGAGAATTTGACTGTGACATTTGATCGATTTACTATAGCGCGAAGAAGGAGAAAATTCAGTGGTGTGCATCCACAAGAACCACGCGCGCACCTGCATACTACAAGAACAACATAATCGTTGTCGTCAGTTGTTGACAGACGAATCTGTAGTCCAGTGGTTAACACGTTGAACTGGTAATCCACGGATGGTAGGTTCGACCCCACCCCCGTCTGACCATAATAAAATTAATAGTCTTTCAGTTGGGACTTTAAACCGAGGTCTCGTGTCGGTGCTGTACACCGTGCACGTAAAAGAACCAGATGAGACTCTGTAATGGGTATCTGTCTGTATCATTGAACTATCCTACACAAATCTAGGCGTCGCTCATATGGGCAACCGGTAACGACGATAAATAAGCGTAAAACACACTCGTCAGTCTATTTCATAGATGTCACCCCCCCGGATGTAGTCATATTACTTCTATAATGTAATTTATTGTGACTTCAATTTTGTATTGGCTTCCCCCGTTAACATCAAGTGTCTATTTAATTCATATTACTTTGATATTTTATAACTACTCGAAATGACTATATCTATGTTTCAGCTTGCTTTGAAGCTGTGTCTTATTCATATTATATCAACTATGCGTTGGCACGGTTTCTTTGCTTAACTCTTTCCCACATAGAAGCACCTCTTGACACCATTACCAATACGACATACATTGACAAGGTAGTAGCCAAGCCAATGTTCATAATAAAGGCCAGAATCTAATGTAGTCCCAGTAATATATATGAAGGTGGGATATATATGGCGACTACTTATCCACTGCATGCATGGTAGCTAAATGGCTGTCGTTTGTATGGAGATACAATGGTATACTAACCTAAATATAAGGAAAGGGTTAAAACGTGGCACTAATGGTTTTGAAGCGAAGACAAGTGCACGGTAACAACCTCTGTAAAATGTGTAAAATAGGAATATGTCTTTAAATGAAAGGCACTCGTTCATTATCCCTGATCGTATGACACTAATATAGACGATATCACTACTGTGAAGTTTGTATCACAAGGGGCGCATCTAGCCTGTTTGCATGTGTAGGCCCAACTAATCAATTGAGCCCAGAAAATACGGTGATGTTGGAGGTGTGGGATGTAGCCGAAAATACGGTGGTGTTGGAGGTGTGGGATGTAGCCGAAAATACGGTGGTGTTGGAGGTGTGGGATGTAGCCGAAAATACGGTGATGTTGGAGGTGTGGGATGTAGCCGAAAATACGGTGGTGTTGGAGGTGTGGGATGTAGCCGAAAATACGGTGGTGTTGGAAGTGTGGGATGTAGCCGAAAATACGGTGGTGTTGGGGGTGTGGGATGTATCCAAAAATACGGTGTGTTGGAGGTGTGGGATGTAGCCGAAAATACGGTGGTGTTGGAGGTGTGGGAGGTAGCCGAAAATACGGTGTGTTGGAGGTGTAGGTGGTAGCCGAAAATACGGTGGTGTTGGAGGTGTGGGATGTATCCGAACATACGGTGTGTTGGAGGTGTGGGATGTAGCCGAACATACGGTGGTGTTGGAGGTGTGGGATGTAGCCGAAAATACTGTGGTGTTGGAGGTGTGGGATGTAGCCGAAACTACGGTGGTGTTGGGGGTGTGGGATGAAGCCGAAAATACGGTTTGTTGGAGGTGTGCGATGTAGCAGAAAATACGGTGGTGTTGTAGGTGTGGGATGTAGCCGAAAATACGGTGTTGTTGGAGGTGTGGGATGTAGCCGAAAATACGGTGGTGTTGGAGGTGTGGGATGTAGCCGAAAATACGGTGGTGTTGGAGGTGTGGGATGTAGCCGAAAATACGGTGGTGTTGGAGGTGTGAGATGTAGCCGAAAATACGGTTTGTTGTAGGTGTGGGATGTAGCCGAAAATACGGTGGTGTTGGAGATGTGGGATGTAACCGAAAATACGGTGGTGTTGGAGGTGTGAGGTGTAGCCGAAAATACGGTGGTGTTGGAGGTGTGGGATGTATCCGAACATACGGTGTGTTGGAAGTGTGGGGTGTAGCCGAACATACGGTGGTGTTGGACGTGTGGGATGTAGCCGAACATACTGTGGTGTTGGAGGTGTGATGTAGCCGAAACTACGGTGGTGTTGGGGGTGTGGGATGTAGCCGAAAATACGGTTTGTTGGAGGTGTGGGATGTAGCAGAAAATACGGTGGTGTTGGAGGTGTGGGATGTATCCAAAAATACGGTGTTGTTGGAGGTGTGGGATGTAGCCGAAACTACGGTGGTGTTGGGGGTGTGGGATGAAGCCGAAAATACGGTTTGTTGGAGGTGTGCGATGTAGCAGAAAATACGGTGGTGTTGGAGGTGTGGGATGTATCCAAAAATACGGTGGTGTTGGAGGTGTGGGATGTAGCCGAAAATACGGTGGTGTTGTAGGTGTGGGATGTAGCCGAAAATACGGTGTTGTTGGAGGTGTGGGATGTAGCCGAAACTACGGTGGTGTTGGAGGTGTGGGATGTAGCCGAAAATACGATGGTGTTGGAGGTGTGGGATGTAGCCGAAAATACGGTGATGTCGGAGGTGTGTGATGTAGCCGAAAATACGGTGGTGTTGGAGGTGTGGGATGTAGCCGAAAATACGGTGGTGTTGGAGGTGTGGGATGTAGCCGAAAATACGGTGTGTTGGAGGTATGGGATGTAGCCGAAAATACGGTGGTGTTGGAGGTGTGGGATGTATCCAAAAATACGGTGTGTTGGAGGTGTGGGATGTATCCAAAAATACGGTGTGTTGGAGGTGTGGGATGTAGCCGAAAATACGGTGGTGTTGGAGGTGTGGGAGGTAGCCGAAAATACGGTGTGTTGGAGGTGTGGGATGTAGCCGAAAATACGGTGTGTTGGAGGTGTGGGATGTAGCCGAAAATACGGTGGTGTTGGAGGTGTGGGATGTATCCAAAAATACGGTGTGTTGGAGGTGTGGGATGTAGCCGAAAATACAGTGGTGTTGGAGGTGTGGGAGGTAGCCGAAAATACGGTGTGTTGGAGGTGTGGGATGTAGCCGAAAATACGGTGTGTTGGAGGAGTGGGATGTATCCGAACATACGGTGTGTTGGGGGTGTGGGATGTAGCCGAACATACGGTGGTGTTGGACGTGTGGGATGTAGCCGAAAATACTGTTGTGTTGGAGGTGTGGGATGTAGCCGAAACTACGGTGGTGTTGGGGGTGTGGGATGTAGCCGAAAATACGGTGTGTTGGAGGTGTGGGATGTAGCCGAAAATACGGTGGTGTTGGAGGTGTGGGATGTATCCAAAAATACGGTGGTGTTGGAGGTGTGGGATGTAGCCGAAAATACGGTGGTGTTGGGGGTGTGGGATGTAGCCGAAAATACGGTGATGTTGGAGGTGTGGGATGTAGCCGAAAATACTGTGGTGTTGGAGGTGTGGGATGTAGCCGAAAATACGGTGATGTCGGAGGTGTGTGATGTAGCCGAAAATACGGTGGTGTTGGAGGTGTGGGATGTAGCCGAAAATACGGTGGTGTTGGAGGTGTGGGAGGTAGCCGAAAATACGGTGTGTTGGAGGTGTGGGATGTAGCCGAAAATACGGTGGTGTTGGAGGTGTGGGATGTATCCGAACATACGGTGTGTTGGGGGTGTGGGATGTAGCCGAACATACGGTGGTGTTGGACGTGTGGGATGTAGCCGAAAATACTGTGGTGTTGGAGGTGTGGGATGTAGCCGAAACTACGGTGGTGTTGGGGGTGTGGGATGTAGCCGAAAATACGGTGTGTTGGAGGTGTGGGATGTAGCAGAAAATACGGTGGTGTTGGGGTGTGGGATGTAGCCGAAAATACGGTTTGTTGGAGGTGTGCGATGTAGCAGAAAATACGGTGGTGTTGGAGGTGTGAGATGTATCCAAAAATACGGTGGTGTTGGAGGTGTGGGATGTAGCCGAAAATACGGTGTTGTTGTAGGTGTGGGATGTAGCCGAAAATACGGTGTTGTTGGAGGTGTGGGATGTAGCCGAAAATACGGTGGTGTTGGAGGTGTGGGATGTAGCCGAAAATACGGTGGTGTTGGAGGTGTGGGATGTAGCCGAAAATACGGTGGTGTTGGAGGTGTGGGATGTAGCCGAATATACGGTGGTGTTGGAGGTGTGGGATGTAGCCGAAAATACGGTGGTGTGGAGGTGTGAGATGTAGCTGAAAATACGGTGTGTTGGAGGTGTGGGGTGTAGCCGAAAATACGGTGGTGTTGGAGGTGTGGGATGTAGTCGAAAATACGGTGGTGTTGGAGGTGTGGGATGTATCCAAAAATACGGTGTGTTGGAGGTGTGGGATGTATCCAAAAATACGGTGTGTTGGAGGTGTGGGATGTAGCCGAAAATACGGTGGTGTTGGAGGTGTGGGAGGTAGCCGAAAATACGGTGTGTTGGAGGTGTGGGATGTAGCCGAAAATACGGTGGTGTTGGAGGTGTGGGATGTATCCGAACATACGGTGTGTTGGAGGTGTGGGATGTAGCCGAACATACGGTGGTGTTGGACGTGTGGGATGTAGCCGAAAATACTGTGGTGTTGGAGGTGTGGGATGTAGCCGAAAATACGGTGTGTTGGGGGTGTGGGATGTAGCCGAAAATACGGTGTGTTGGAGGTGTGGGATGTAGCCGAAAATACGGTGGTGTTGGAGGTGTGGGATGTAGCCGAAAATACGGTGGTGTTGGAGGTGTGGGATGTAGCCGAAAATACGGTGGTGTTGGAGGTGTGGGATGTAGCCGAAAATACGGTGATGTTGGAGGTGTGGGATGTAGCCGAAAATACGGTGGTGTTGGGGGTGGGATGTAGCCGAAAATACGGTGTGTTGGAGGTGTGGGATGTAGCCGAAAATACGGTGGTGTTGGGGGATGTAGCCGAAAATACGGTGATGTTGGAGGTGTGGGATGTAGCCGAAAATACGGTGGTGTTGGAGGTGTGGGATGTAGCCGAAAATACGGTGATGTTGGAGGTGTGGGATGTAGCCGAAAATACGGTGGTGTTGGAGGTGTGGGATGTAGCCGAAAATACGGTGGTGTTGGAGGTGTGGGATGTAGCCGAAAATACGGTGATGTTGGAGGTGTGGGATGTAGCCGAAAATACGGTGGTGTTGGAGGTGTGGGATGTAGCCGAAAATACGGTGGTGTTGGGGGTGTGGGATGTCCGAAAATACGGTGGTGTTGGAGGTGTGGGATGTAGCCGAAAATACGGTGGTGTTGGGGGTGTGGGATGTAGCCGAAAATACGGTGTGTTGGAGGTGTGGGATGTAGCCGAAAATACGGTGGTGTTGGAGGTGTGGGATGTAGCCGAAAATACGGTGGTGTTGGAGGTGTGGGATGTAGCCGAAAATACGGTGGTGTTGGGGTGGATGTAGCGAAAATACGGTGTGTTGGGGTGTGGGATGTAGCCGAAAATACGGTGGTGTTGGAGGTGTGGGATGTAGCCGAAAATACGGTGGTGTTGGAGGTGTGGGATGTAGCCGAAAATACGGTGATGTTGGAGGTGTGTGATGTAGCCGAAAATACGGTGGTGTGGAGGTGTGGGATGTAGCCGGAAAATACGGTGATGTTGGAGGTGTGGGAGGTAGCCGAAAATACGGTGTGTTTGAGGTGTGGGATGTAGCCGAAAATACGGTGGTGTTGGAGGTGTGGGATGTAGCCGAAAATACGGTGGTGTTGGAGGTGTGGGATGTATCCGAACATACGGTGTGTTGGAGGTGTGCAATGTAGCCGAACATACGGTGGTGTTGGACGTGTGGGATGTAGCCTAAAATACTGTGGTGTTGGAGGTGTGGGATGTAGCCGAAAATACGGTGTTGTTGGAGGTGTGTGATGTAGCCGAAAATATGGTGATGTTGGGGGTGTGGGATGTATCCGAAAATACGGTGGTGTTGGGGGTATGGGATGTATCCGAAAATACGGTGGTGTTGGAGGTGTGGATTGTGGCCGAAAATACGGTGATGTGGGATGTAGCCGAAAATACGGTGGTGTTGGAGGTGTGGGATGTAGCCGAAAATACGGTGGTGTTGGAGGTGTGAGATGTAGCTGAAAATACGGTGTGTTGGAGGTGTGGGATGTAGCCGAAAATACGGTGGTGTTGGGGTGTGAGATGTAGCCGAAAATACGGTGGTGTTGGAGGTGTGGGATGTAGCCGAAAATACGGTGATGTTGGGGTGTGGGATGTAGCCGAAAATACGGTGGTTTGGGGGTGTGGGATGTAGCCGAAAATACGTGGTGTTGGGGGTGTGGGATGTAGCCGAAAATACGGTGATGTTGGAGGTGTGGGATGTAGCCGAAAATACGGTGGTGTTGGGGGGTGGGATGTAGCCGAAAATACGGTGATGTTGGAGGTGTGGGATGTAGCCGAAAATACGGTGGTGTTGGGGTGTGGGATGTAGCCGAAAATACGTTGATGTTGGAGGTGTGGGATGTAGCCGAAAATACGGTGGTGTTGGGGGTGTGGGATGTAGCCGAAAATACGGTGATGTTGGAGGTGTGGGACGTAACCGAAAATACGGTGTGTTGGAGGTGTGGGATGTAGCCGAAAATACGGTGATGTTGGAGGTGTGGGATGTAGCCGAAAATACGGTGGTGTTGGAGGTGTGGGATGTATCCGAACATACGGTGTGTTGGAGGTGTGGGATGTAGCCGAAAATACGGTGATGTTGGAGGTGTGGGAGGTAGCCGAAAATACGGTGTGTTTGAGGTGTGGGATGTAGCCGAAAATACGGTGGTGTTGGAGGTGTGGGATGTAGCCGAAAATACGGTGGTGTTGGAGGTGTGGGATGTATCCGAACATACGGTGTGTTGGAGGTGTGCAATGTAGCCGAACATACGGTGGTGTTGGACGTGTGGGATGTAGCCGAAAATACTGTGGTGTTGGAGGTGTGGGATGTAGCCGAAAATACGGTGGTGTTGGAGGTGTGTGATGTAGCCGAAAATATGGTGATGTTGGGGGTGTGGGATGTATCCGAAAATACGGTGGTGTTGGGGGTGTGGGATGTATCCGAAAATACGGTGGTGTTGGAGGTGTGGATTGTGGCCGAAAATACGGTGATGTGGGATGTAGCCGAAAATACGGTGGTGTTGGAGGTGTGGAATGTGGCTGAAAATACGGTGGTGTTGGAGGTGTGGAATGTGGCCGAAAATACGGTGATGTGGGATGTAGCCGAAAATACGGTGGTGTGGGATGTATCCGAAAATACGGTGGTGTTGGAGGTGTGTGATGTAGCCGAAAATACGGTGGTGTTGGAGGTTTGTGATGTAGCCGAAAATACGGTGGTGTTGTAGGTGTAGGATGTAGCCGAAAATACGGTGTGTTGGAGGTGTGGGATGTAGCCGAAAATACGGTGGTGTTGGAGGTGTGGGATGTAGCCGAACATACGGTGTGTTGGAGGTTTGTGATGTAGCCGAAAATACGGTGGTGTTGGAGGTGTGGGATGTAGCCGAAAATACGGTGATGTTGGAGGTGTGGGATGTAGCCGAACATACGGTGTGTTGGAGGTGTGTGATGTAGCCGAAAATACGGTGATGTTGGAGGTGTGGGATGTAGCCGAAAATACGGTGGTGTTGGGGTGTGGGATGTAGCCGAAAATACGGTGGTGTTGGAGGTGTGGGATGTATCCGAAAATACGGTGGTGTTGGGGGTGTGGGATGTAGCCGAAAATACGGTGGTGTTGGAGGTGTGAGATGTAGCCGAAAATACGGTTTGTTGTAGGTGTGGGATGTAGCCGAAAATACGGTGGTGTTGGAGATGTGGGATGTAACCGAAAATACGGTGGTGTTGGAGGTGTGAGGTGTAGCCGAAAATACGGTGGTGTTGGAGGTGTGGGATGTATCCGAACATACGGTGTGTTGGAAGTGTGGGGTGTAGCCGAACATACGGTGGTGTTGGACGTGTGGGATGTAGCCGAACATACTGTGGTGTTGGAGGTGTGATGTAGCCGAAACTACGGTGGTGTTGGGGGTGTGGGATGTAGCCGAAAATACGGTTTGTTGGAGGTGTGGGATGTAGCAGAAAATACGGTGGTGTTGGAGGTGTGGGATGTATCCAAAAATACGGTGTTGTTGGAGGTGTGGGATGTAGCCGAAAATACGGTGTGTTGGAGGTGTGGGATGTAGCCGAAAATACGGTGGTGTTGGAGGTGTGGGATGTAACCGAAATACGGTGTGTTGGAGGTGTGGGATGTAGCCGAAAATACGGTGGTGTTGGAGGTGTGGGATGTAGCCGAAAATACGGTGGTGTTGGAGGTGTGGGATGTAGCCGAAAATACGGTGTGTTGGAGGTGTGGGATGTAGCCGAAAATACGGTGGTGTTGGAGGTGTGGGATGTAGCCGAAAATACGGTGGTGTTGGAGGTGTGCGATGTAGCCGAAAATACGGTGGTGTTGGAGGTGTGGGATGTAGCCGAAAATACGGTGTGTTGGAGGTGTGGGATGTAGCCGAAAATACGGTGTGTTGGAGGTGTGGGATGTAGCCGAAAATACAGTGGTGTTGGAGGTGTGTGATGTAGCCGAAAATACGGTGGTGTTGGAGGTGTGGGATGTAGCCGAAAATACGGTGATGTCGGAGGTGTGTGATGTAGCCGAAAATACGGTGGTGTTGGAGGTGTGGGATGTAGCCGAAAATACGGTGATGTTGGAGGTGTGGAATGTGGCCGAAAATACGGTGGTGTTGGATGTGTGGGATGTAGCAGAAAATACGGTGGTGTTGGATGTAGCAGAACATACGGTGTGTTGGAGGTGTGGGATGTAGCCGAAACTACGGTGGTGTTGGAGGTGTGGGATGTGGCCGAAAATACGGTGATGTTGGAGGTGTGGGAGGTAGCCGATATTTCGTTTAGAGATAATTGAACTAAGATTAGTCTACAAATAAATATAGGCACACATGTGAGATATAACGGTATATATGTAACATAAATCATGTTATTCCGGATACACGTGTTGTATTACGCATGAATGTTGATCCTATTTACATTATTTTGTTATGTCAACAAACCGCGTATACGATGCTTGTTTAATTGAGGAAATACTCAGTTTTTGAGGCAACTATTGGGTGGAAAGTTATACCATATAATAGGAAATTGCAGACATTTGCGTTTTCACTGATGTGGGTCGCTTTAAATTACAATAGACAAGGTAGGTTATATGGGCAATAATTGTATTTGTTTGTTTCAGTGAATGATCAAATAATATTTCTCGGAATAAATATTGAAAGCAATACTATCACGAGTAGCGCGCGCCACGGGTGATAATAAAAGCTTTCTATATTCATGATGAAATATAATTCGACCAGTCTCTCAAGTGATAACGCAGTAGATGCGCGTTCGCTCCAGGTGCGAAAGGTCCGGAGTTCGAGCCCCACTGGAGCCGTTACGATTGTGCCCTTAGGCAAGGCATTTAAATTCCACGTTGCCTCTTCTCTCTCCCTCGTGGCCATGGATTCCATCAGGAATGAGGTCTCGATGGTGATTAATATAAGTTGAAAGAACTTGTTTCGCAATCGAGCTCAAATAAATGTGTATAAACTAAGCGAACACATTTGATATTTACTTAAAGCAGCATTACATCGTAATAAAGATTGTTTTGGGTAAAATACAAATACTAATGTGTGTGTGTTTACAAAAATCGAAATAGTCGCTCAGAAACGATAAAAATTCCAATAAATTTAAACCGTCGTATACGCGAATTTGTATATCAACATACGAAATATAAACACGCACATCGCGCATGCGTGAAACAACATAGGATGTAGAAAACAACGTATATATGTTTAACATGAAAGACTATCTATCTATCTTCCTCTAATGTCGAACCCCTCGCGGGGATGTAGACATGTCCCTAAAAGACTTAGCTAACAGAGGTATGAATCAATATATCAAGTAATTTAATTAAAAAAGAAAAGTGGGGCACATGGGGACGATGCATTCCAAATGTAAACAAGTACGGACGATGCGTTCCGGTTGTAAACAAGTGTGTGACAGATCGACTCGGAAAGTCCTACTTTCGGTTTCGAGTTTGTTTTATCGCATAAAAACACTGTTTACCAAATGAACATAAGCATACAAAGTATAATGATAGAATGTGTAGCAGCATTGCTACCCATACGTAAAAATTGAATTTTTCAAATATCTTTTATTTCATACGATGTAGTGCTGCTTTAAAGAGTCGCCGGGGCCTAGTTGTTAAGGCGACCGTCTATGGAGCGGAGATCGAAGGTTCGAACCTCGCCAGAGGTTCATTCTGATATGAGCGGTTGGCGAACCGCCAGCTAGTTAAATAATGGTTACCGATTGCTATCAGCTAGGCGCCTGGCCTTCAATGATAGTATTCGGGAAGTACTGATATCCATAAGAGGTGTCTCATAAAACCAAAATGGCTGGCCCTTTCAATATGGGTAACACTATAATAAACAATTATGTTATATTTCGGGTTTTACGCCTGCATCAGCACCATTTTGGGCTATATCGCCGGCGGGCAGTTTACCTAACAACACCTTTCCTGGGCAGGCTCCAGCGGTTAACCAGTACTTGGGTGCACCAACCTCCGTAAGAAACTGCCAACTTTTTCATATAAATGAGACACGGTCTGAGCGGGGCTCGAACCCATGACCATCAGTGATGATAGGTCACAGTGGTATACAAGTCAGCGACCTTAACCACTCGACCACGGAGGCGGACCTATAATAAACAAGCACGTTACTTTTTACTTTTACTTGGACAGTCTTTATATGATATAAAGAATATGTTAAATGGTGCTAGTACGTCACGCTTATATGTGACATCATAAATGACGTCATTGCCACCCGAAAGTGTTTGCGTTGATGATATTTCAAACTACGGTTGCTGGGAACCAAAAAGGCTAAACTTTTAATAGTGAAAATAGAAAGCATTACACGTATTCCGCTGTTTCCAACGTCTACACACATACTAAGAGGATATGTGTTTGTTTCAAATATAGGCCTATGATCGAATTATATTTCACCGAATGAACATTGCAAGAATTATTATCACGAGTGGCGCTGTGGTAGCTTTCTATGTTCATGAGTGAAATATTATTCGATCATTCACTTAAGCAAACAATTATTCTTTTTATTTTAGGCTGAACAGTGTTTTTATGATACAAAAAAAAGATGCACCCGTGCGATAAACGCATGTGCAGACGATCATAAATGACGTCACGGACAGCTTGAATCCGAAAACGTTCGCGTTGATAACAATTCAACATGCAACGACCAGGCACCACACGCGCAAAGCAGTGAGAAATGTAAATGCTTTCAACAAGTGGAATAAAACATTTTATTTCACTCATAAATTTCTATATTTAAAGCGACACTACATCGGCTAAAACGCAAATGTCTGCAGGATGTAATTTGCTATTATATGGTATAATCCCCCCCCCCCCAATATTTGCCTCAAAACTGAGTACAACAAATAAACAAACGTCGTATACGCGGTTTGTTGACATAACAAACTAATGTAAATATGGTCGACATATATGCGATACAAAGCGTGTATCCTGTATAACACGAGTTATGCCACATATTTACCGTGATATCTCACATGCGTGTCTATGCATATTTATGTGTAGACTAGTCTTAATTAAATTATCTCTAAACGAAAGTATCGCGTGTTTAGTATTGACTTCAATGACAACAATGGTCAATTCATGAGCCTAGATAACCGTTATATGAAATCCTTCTTTCACGTTTGAACGTTTGTATACCACAAAAACACTGTTTATTGATGCAATGTTAAGTGTTCGATGCATTCAGAAGAATCAATGTGTAGTAGCAATGCATTCATACGTGAACAAAAAAAGCATTTTATTTGCTTTTTGCGATGTATTGTCGCTTTAATTGGAAAGCATACAATAAATTTCTATATTTCATTTAAATGCATAAAATAAAAAAGTACTAGAATATATCTCTTCCTCTTACGTTTACAGGTGCATCTAAAACGAATCTCGAATTTCAATTTCACACTATTGCCATCTTTATTAATCTATTTATATGACTTTTATTACACTGCAGTCGGTTACAACATCCTTACATCAAAGGCGGAATGGGCGGTTCTGCGGGGCACATCATCTACCCTATCTCAGCCCACCTTTCACTCCTTACATAACCTACAATTAGAGACGACAGATATCTCTTTATATATCTGTCAGATATAAACAGGTAAACCTCCAAATACGGTATTAACTTGACAACTAATGCTATTTATCAGCCAGCAAATCGCATAAGGGGACCGTATTAGATCGGATATTTGCCGTAGAATGGCCGATAAAGTGGGATCCGTAGAGATCGGATATTGTCGTAGAATGCCCGATAAAATGCACCAGTCATTTATCGGTATCGGGAAATAAAACCGTTTGATGTCTAAATCCAATTAATACGACAGGTAAACACGCTCAAATGATCAAACGCATGTCTTGGTCCACAGGGGCAGGGGAAATATGTCTTGCTCTACTGTAGCAATGTTGTTCTTTCCACAGTTTATTTATCGTCGCTATTGGTTGCCTGATATGTCCATACACAAGTATTACTCAGTCGTGATAGCTCAGTGAATGCGCGTTCGCTTCAGGTGCGAAAGGTCCGGAGTTCGAGCCCCGCTGGAGCCGTTACGATTGTGCCCTTAGGCAAGGTTTACTATTTCTATTTTCCCCGTTGGCCTCTCCGTTCTCTCGCACTTGTGTGGGCGCTCTCCCAGGTTTGAGGATGAATAATAGCAATCAGTAGCAACGGTAAATAAACGTAAAGAATGAGGTCTCGAGAGCAATTCATATCAGTTGTAAGAACTTGTTTCACAATCGAGCTAAACTAAATTTGTATAAACTAAGTATTACCCAAAAACATGAAATATACATACTATATGCATGTGCCTATGCATCTATGCATCTCACATACCAAGCACCTTCATTGGAAATATTCATGTCATACAGTCAAACCTGCGTTAGTGGTCACCTCCATTAAGCAGCCAACCTGTATTAAGCAGCCAGTTTCCAGATTCCCAATCGGTTGTTTTATTATATATTTGACCTCTATTAAGCAGCCACCTGTGATAAGCAGCCATTTTCTCTGACTCCCTTGGCTGGCTGCTTAAGACAGGTTTGACTGTATTTGTAAACTATTTTCCGGAATTTCCCGGAACAAATGTAAATTCGAATAACATTTTTTTCATAAAAAATTGAATTTTATAAATGATAATCCTCGAGTTGGCCTAGCGTAGAAGTGATTACAATAATTATGTCCCCTATACATACTTGTATGAACATATTTCTGCAGGAAATACTAGTCCGCTATGTAGTATGTGTGAACATGCAAGGTCGTCCAGTGGTCAACACGTGGAACTGGTAATCCAGGGATCGCAGGTTCGAGCCTCCGTCTGACCCTAATAAAATTAACAGTCTTTCAGATGGGACATTAAACCGAAGTCTCGTGTCGGTGCATTACACCGTGCACGTAACAGAACCAGAGGAGACTCTGGAATGGGTATCTGTCTGTATCATTGCACTATCCTCCAACAATCTAATATGACTAATATCGTCAGGAGGCGTCGCTCATACAGGCAACCGGTAGCGACGATACATAAACGTAAAACACACAATAAGACACTAGTTATCAGCTATACGACACAGAGAACATACAGTACTTTGCAGTGATAAATATCCTTATATTATTTCACCACAGTAAAAGTATATATTCAACAAGTTCACAATAGAAACTTGTATTTGCCAGACCACTTTCTGTCAAATTAATATATTCTTTCACCACAGTAAATATATTCAACAAGTTCACAATAGAAACTTGTATTTGCCAGACCACTTTCTGTCAAATTAATATATTCGTTCACCACAGTAAAAGTATATATTCAACAAGTTCACAATAGATACTTGTATTTGCCAGACCACTTTCTGTCAAATTAATATATTCTTTCACCACAGTAAATATATTCAACAAGTTCACAATAGAAACTTGTATTTGCCAGACCACTTTCTGTCAAATTAATATATTCGTTCACCACAGTAAATATATTCAACAAGTTCACAATAGAAACTTGTATTTGCCAGACCACTTCCTGTCAAATTAATATATTCTTGCACCACAGTAAATATATTCAACAAGTTCACAATATAGAAACTTGTATTTGCCAGACCACTTTCTGTCAAATTAATATATTCTTTCACCACAGTAAATATATTCAACAAGTTCACAATAGAAACTTGTATTTGCCAGACCACTTTCTGTCAAATTAATATATTCGTTCACCACAGTAAATATATTCAACAAGTCCACAATAGAAACTTGTATTTGCCAGACCACTTCCTGTCAAATTAATATATTCGTTCACCACAGTAAAAGTATATATTCAACAAGTTCACAATAGAAACTTGTATTTGCCAGACCACTTTCTGTCAAATTAATATATTCGTTCACCACAGTAAAAGTATATATTCAACAAGTTCACAATAGAAACTTGTATTTGCCAGACCACTTTCTGTCAAATTAATATATTCGTTCACCACAGTAAATATATTCAACAAGTCCACAATAGAAACTTGTATTTGCCAGACCACTTCCTGTCAAATTAATATATTCGTTCACCACAGTAAAAGTATATATTCAACAAGTTCACAATAGAAACTTGTATTTGCCAGACCACTTCCTGTCAAATTAATATATTATTTCACCACAGTAAAAGTATATATTCAACAAGTTCACAATATAGAAACTGTAATGCCACTATTTACACAGGAGAGAAATCAAGCTTAACATAGTTATGTGCTTTACGTTTATTTATCGTCGCTACCGGTTTCCCATATGAGCGACGCCTCCTGAAGAGATCAGTCATTTTAGATATTGGAGGATAGTGCAATGATACAAACAGAGACCCATTCCAGAGTATCCTCTACGTTTATTTATCGTTGCTACCGGTTGCCTGTATGAGCGACGCCTCCTGACAATATTAGTCATCTTAGATTGTTGGAGGATAGTGCAATGATACAGACAGAGACCCATTCCAGAGTATCCTCCAGTTCGTTTACGTGCACGGTGTAAAGCACCGACACAAGACCTCGGTTCAAAGTCCCATCTGAAAGACTGTTAATTTTATTAGAGTCAGACAGGGGATCGAACCTGCGATCCCTGGATTACCAGATCCGCCTGCACACTCTCTGTCAAATTAATCGCAGTATATACATGGAGAGAAATCAAGTTTAGCATAGCTAGTGGTGATATTATCCTTAAATATCCATAAAGGGAGATAATTTACAATTTAAATGTAACAAAATAAAAACAGTCCATATGTGGGTAGGTCTTCAGAAATCCGCCTAAAATGAAAATAAGCTATTATTGATAGGATGTACATTGCAATATAGCACAGTATTCAACATTTCTAATCACCCGTGCTATAGACTCTCTCATTGTTTAACATTTTCTAAGTAAACGCAAAAAGTTTGTTTTTAAAAAAAACAAAGGTCGTGTATAATTTAAACAATATTTGAAGCTTGTTTGTTTCGGGGTTTGTAATGTCGCACCAGCAGCTTAGGTCATATGACGACTCTCCGGCTCATTTTGGTGGAGGAAGATCCCGGGGGCACCCCTAACAGCAGTAGTCCAGTTACAGACGGGCACCCGGATAGAATCACCAACCTTCCTCAAGTCAACATATGGCTTAATCACATGAAATAATTCGTGGGATTCGAACCTACAGTCGCGAAGGGCAAGTGATTTCAAGTCACTGATCGTACCCACTCGGCCACGGAGGCCATTTTGAACTACAGTCAAACCTGTCGTAAACACCAGCCAATGTAATCACAGACAGTGGCTGCTTAATAGAGGTCAAATGTATAAGAAAGTAACATATTGGGACTCTGAATAATGGCTGCTTACTGCAGGTTGGCTGCTTAATAGAAGTGACCACTAACACAGGTTTGACTGCAATATGTTCCAGCGATCTACACATATTCAATCGTGCATATTGTAAGGACATCTGACTACAGAGCGATTAAACTAATGCTATATAATAACTTGTTTCGCAATCGAGCTAAGAGAAATGTTTATAAAAAATAGTGTCGAAGGGTCGAAAATGAAATGAACACACCTGTGTGTGTTGTGTGTAATTTTACGTGTATTTATCATGGCTACCGGTTGCCCATATGAGCGATGCCTCCTGAAGAGATTAGAAGAGGATAGTGCAATGATACAGACAGAGACCCATTCCAGAGTGTCCTCTGGTTCTTTTACGTGCACAGTTTAATGCACCGACACGAGACCTCGATTTAAAACCCCCTCTCAAAGACAGTTAATAGTATTTAGTATTAATAGTCAGACGGGGGATCGAACCTGCGATCCCTGGATTCAAACAAACCATTGCAATTTAACTATTTAGACTTTAGCACGAGTCCCTGTGGGCTATGTGCAATGGTCTCCCAGAAAGCTATTCTACCCAATCCCTCCCCTTTTGACAAGCTAAATAACTTCGCATAATCTGCTCCATTATGTTTTTCAACACTTAACCCTAAAATATCTCTTTAAGCACATCGCGAACTGATCTTAATTTCCTTTTAACAACAAATCTCTATTGAGCTCAATTGGTTAGCGGCATACATCAAAGGCTCGTTATCGGGTTTTTGATTGGTGGGCGGGAACTTCAAAGAGAAATAGTGAGGTATAAGGTAATAGCAAAGCTACTGAGTATATAGCCTAGAAAATAGTCGGGTGTTGATGTGTGAATTATTTATTTATTACAATTTAGAGGAAATATGACAATTGTGAGCATATAGTGAATTTATGAGATATAACATTTAATTACGTTCATTCTCCGGTAGGAATATATACGGTCTAATCAAATATTAAGCTGGATATACACTAACTGTGATAAGTACCGATATAAATTATACATTTCTTGAAAGAATAGCCAATTTCCAAGAATATTCATCAAGGGATTAAAAATAATTACGGAGAGAAGAAAACAGTAATCTGCGAGAAATGATATAGTCGCGCTACAAATATAAGTAGCCAGTTGATTAGTACGCACGGACGAACAATGACGTCAGTCCTCCAGCCACCGCAACATGCGTTTATGGTGCGTATATTGGTGTATATTTACTATTGTGTAGTTTATACCTAGTCATATAAATAAGACCTCTACATAAAAAAAATTCTGTTATTTCGATTTTTTTGTGTGAAAAATGCCTGGATAGTAAAATGTAACATTTTCAAGTCTAAATATTTGGACTAATTTTCAAGTCTAAATATTTGGACTAATTGTCAAGTCTAAATATTTGGACTAATTTTCAAGTCTAAATATTTGGACTAGTTTATACCTGATACAACAAATATTATCTACTGTGAATATATCGATACAGTCGAACACGAAAATAGTTTGAAATAACTGAAGACGATTCGATTTTTTTACTATCGCTCTATATCACTCGCACAACTCTGTGCAACAACAGAATGGCGCCTCCGTGGTATAATGGACGCGGTGCCCGTCTTGTAGCCGAGAGGTTGCGAGTGCGAATCTCGTCAGAACCACGGTGGTGGTGTCCTTAGGCATGGTCCTTAAATCCACATTGCCTCTTCTCTCTCCCTCATGGCGATGGGTTCCATGAGGCATGCTGGCTCACGAGCGATTAATCTGATGTTGTAAAATCTTGTTTCGCAATCTAACTTTAAAATTAATTTGCATAAGCCAACATGAACATGGTGATTATTCTGGTATTGTAAAACCTTGTTTCGCAATCTAACTAAAATTAATTTGTATAACCCAACAACAACTGTGTGTTTATTATGAAATGTTGATACAACAAATAGCCTTTACTGGGAAAAGGAACAAACGTATAAAGATCCTGCTGAAAACCATTGATACAACAGAACACGAATCTCGTTTGAAATACAAGAAACGTTATTTTAAATCTGACATATATAATATCATGAACCTAGAGACACAAACAAAACATCCTGATACAGTCAGACGGACAGACGGACAGACGCACAGACAGACAGGCAGGCACTAGTTATTTCTTGTTATACTGACCCGCGTTACTGGACACAGACAGACAGACACTTGTCGTAAACTATGCACAGTTTCTTGACACATATATTACAGTATTACACATGATTACGTACCATACATATAGTATATGCATACTATGGAAAACATTAGTGTGAATCTATATCACGACCAAAATAAGGTATCAAGTTAACACTACAGTAATTGAGTAATTGAGAAAAACTCAATAAGCTACAAGCTTTCATTTTAATCCATTTTCGTTTTGTAAACAATAGATATGTACTGTAGATTATGAACCAATACTTATGCAGAAACCAACAGGACAGTAGAGCAGTTATTTCAATCGAATTTTGTATTCTGTAGTTTCTCTCTCTCAATGTTCAACAACAAGCTGACGTAACGGTGCTTTGGGTTTACAACTGGTTTGAACGAAGTAAAAGTACGGATCTGTAATCCAGTGGTAACACGCTGGACTGGTAATCCAGGGATCGCAGGTTCGATCCCCCGTCTGACCCTAATAAAATTAATAGTCTTTCAGATGGGACATTAAATCGATGTCTCGCGTCGGTGCTGTACACCGTGCACGTAAAAGAACCAGAGGAGATTCTGGAATGGGTCGCTGTCTGTGCACCATTGCACTATCCTCTTAAAAGATCTAAATATGACGACGATAAATAAACGTAAAACACACGAAGTAAAAAATTTTTTAAAAAATTGAAATATTTTCAGAACAATTATACTATGAAAACACTGTGAAGTCCGCCTGCACTTACAATATATGGATAGCGCGTTCGCTTTAGGTGCCATCGACCCGTAATTCGAGCCCAGCTGTAGCCATTACGAGTGTGGCCTTAACCACTGCATTTAAATTCTACATTTAATTTTCTCTCCATCATGGAGATGGATTCCATCAGGAATGAGGTCTAGAGAGCGATTAATCTAACGCTGTAAAGACTTGTTTCGCAATCGAGCATATATATTTTTTTATAAACTAAACAAACCAGTAACGACTATTTGTTATTGCGGATAAATATATAAGATTTGTATCATAGAAATGTATGCAAATAAGTATACATGTAAAGAAACAGCCACTATACTGTTGCTTGTGGTGCCTATACAGTTTTCATATCCAGCAATCAAGTCCCAGCAATGTACATACATATAATGCAAAATACAAAGTTAAACAATCATATTAAAAGTACATAGCCATTCTGAATTACGATATTCTGCTTAAATATAATGTTCATCCTCTGTTACTAATTACAATTACACTTGAATATGTAAACTAACAAGTCACGTGATGTAAATAAATATATTATGTATTATATGATTATGTACTATGTAGAAGTCTGATACTAAAATGTTGTTCTGTTCTATAAAAATCACATGTTAGTTAATTATATTAATTATAAACATTTAAAGCGACACAAATCGCAAAAAGCAAATACAATGTATTTTTTGACGTATAAATCCATTGCTACAACAAATTCTGCTCAATCTATTCGAACACTAACATTGATTCAATAAACAGTGTTTTTGTGGTCTACACACGTCAAAAGTGAAAGTAGGCTTTCGTATAAGGTCTTTCATGCTCATAAATTGACGTTTCTTTGCCATTGGAGTCAATATTAAACGCGCGATACTTTCGTTTAGAGATAATTAGTCTACAAATAAATATGCATGGGAACAAATGTGAGATATAACGGTACATCTGTAACATAAATCCTGTTATTCATGATACACGCGTTGTATTACGCATGAATGTCGACACTATTTACATTATTTTGTTTTGTCAACGAACCGCGTATAAGACGTTTGTTTATTTGTTGAAATATTTGGAAAAACATACCATATAATAGGAAATTACATTCTGCAGACATTTGCGTTTTCACCGATATAGTGTCGCTTTAATACAAATATACGCATGCAGTACCAATATGTGTACAACATTACGTACATTTTGTAATGTTATACTTTTAATATCTTAACTTAAGTAGATTATTATAATTAATTATTTATGTATATACTTTTATGAATTTACATCTATATCGAAACAAGAGAGAAACGAGCTTTAACACATTATACTTTTTTTTTTTTTTTTTTTTTTAATACAAATTTATTTTAGCTCGATTGCGAAACAAGTTCTTTCAACTTATATTAATCACTCTCGAGACCTCATTCCTGATGGAATCCATCGCCACGAGGGAGCGAGAAGAGGCAATGTGGAATTTAAATGCCTTGCCTAAGGGCACAATCGTAACGGCTCCAGCGGGGCTCGAACTCCGGACCTTTCGCACCTGAAGCGAACGCGCATCCACTGCGCTATCACGACTTCCACATTATACTAAGCACTCTCATCGGCGAGGATGAACACGTCATTCGAGTGGGAGTTGACCGGAGTACCCGGAGAAAACCACATGACCACCAAACAATTAGCACATACGTCCCGCTGGTCCGAGGATCGAACCGTGTTGTATTAGTCAGAAGCGAGCGTGGTAACCACTTAACCACTGTGCTTAACGGACAGCTCCTAGCTGGATTACATTAAAATGCTCAATTCAATTTCAAGTTCATTCGCATGCATAAACATTTTTTATTTCTGATGGTAGACTAATTAGTTTAATAATCTAAGAGATAAATAATGCACTTACAATCAGTTGTTTGTTGGTTATGTTTAATGCACATGTCACTATAATAAAATAATTTCTTATCTTACAATCTTTGTATTAACTTTTTTTTGCAATTTAAGCATGATGAAGTTTTCGTTATTTGGTCCTTGTCCGTGGATTTCCTATTTATTTAGTATAGGCGTGAGTCGGTCAATGTCACATGGCACACCTTGGACCCCCCCACCCCATCCCAACCACCGGAGCTTACTATACCCCAGGACCATGTTAACAACCAAATACATTGTAACATCAATCAAATATCATTTCTAGACAAAAGAAAAACTCATTTCTGAAGAAAACAATGGGGGAGGGGTCCTGGATATGGATACCCGTAAAAGGGGTCCTGGATATGGATATCCGTAAAAGGGGTCCTGGATATGGATATCCATAAAAGGGGTCCTGGATATGGATACCCGTAAAAGGGGTCCTGGATATGGATACCCGTAAAAGGGGTCCTGGATATGGATACCCGTAAAAGGGGTCCTGGATATGGATACCCGTAAAAGGGGTCCTGGATACGGATATCCGTAAAAGGGGTCCTGGATACGGATACCCGTAAAAGGGGTCCTGGATATGGATACCCGTAAAAGGGGTCCTGGATATGGATATCCGTAAAAGGGGTCCTGGATATGGATATCCGTAAAAGGGGTCCTGGATATGGATATCCGTAAAAGGGGTCCTGGATACGGATATCCGTAAAAGGGGTCCTGGATATGGATATCCGTAAAAGGGGTCCTGGATATGGATATCCGTAAAAACTGAATAAATAGCAAAACGGCGCCCCATAAATCTACGCGTTTCTGGACGTATTTTTGCTACCACGATACCACGCGCAACTCTAAAATCTTCAAGATTTATTACCCTGTATGTTTGATTCAGGCACGCATATACTGCATGGCATAACCCGTATTCATTCAATAAAGGGAGTCAATATTCCGCGCTATCCCAAGTAGAATGCACGTTTCAATCGCACATCGACCTGCAAACAGACCGTATTTAATTATAAGTATAACTATATATGTAATGTTGAACAAATTCGTCGCTATTATAGTTTATGTTCAAACTACTCTAATGGTTAAGGGTGAGGTATACCACTAATGTTGTTAGAACTTGTAGCCGAACCCATTTTCTGTTTGTTCTAAAAATATTTGCATCTATTAGTTACGTGTATATATACTAGAGGACATAGAAAACGCACGCTTCGGATAACTATATAAATATATAATTTTAAACAATTTGGAATATTTTTAGTTGTTCAGTTTGTGCTTTGTAATAAACATGTGATATATCTTTGATGGAATCCTTCGTATTTCGTTTTCATTTAATAATAATCATATAATATAATATAGGTGTGCGTTTTCTATGTCCTCCCGTATATAATGTAGGTGTGCGTTTTCTATGTTCTCCAGTATATAATGTAGGTGTGCGTTTTCTATGTCCTCCAGTATATAATGTAGGTGTGCGTTTTCTATGTCCTCCCGTATATAATGTAGGTGTGCGTTTTCTATGTTCTCCAGTATATAATGTAGGTGTGCGTTTTCTATGTTCTCCAGTATATAATGTAGGTGTGCGTTTTCTATGTCCTCCAGTATATAATGTAGGTGTGCGTTTTCTATGTTCTCCAGTATATAATGTAGGTGTGCGTTTTCTATGTTCTCCAGTATATAATGTAGGTGTGCGTTTTCTATGTTCTCCAGTATATAATGTAGGTGTGCGTTTTCTATGTCCTCTAGTATATAATGTAGGTGTGCGTTTTCTATGTTCTCCAGTATATAATGTAGGTGTGCGTTTTCTATGTCCTCTAGTATATAATAGAAATTAACTGTATGAAAGTAGCAGATCAGTGTCTTTTATGCTTTCAATGAATGATTGAGTTTTCTCAGTGAAAGAAAGTGATATATCTTTCATCGTTTTGAAACAGTGGAAGATGGCATTTGTTCTACCACTGATTGTGTTTCATATTCCTCCGCGGTTTGGTGTACTTTTTTTATTTTTGCTATTTTCTGACAATCATAAACAGTTAATTATGAAGTGATCATTTTCTTATGAATTTGTTTTGTTTGTCGTTTTAAATTTTGACATACACATTTCGGAGGTCACACGATGAAAGAAATTCGAAGCTAATACATTCTACATCTTATCTGCATAAATGTAATTGTAAATACATTACTTATTTTTAACCCTTTCAACACCAAGTAACTGACATGGACTGGTGCGTGATATTTTTTTTAGACCAATAAATTAATAAGAAAATTACATTTGGACCAGTTCATTTATCAAAATGGGTAATTTTGTCTAAAAATAGTAATATTACTGACAAAAAGTGCAGATCCTGATGAGACTGTTCGTCACGAGTCGGCTCATCTGGATCTACACATTGTGTAAGCCTATTCAGAGCTATATCGAAATGGTTAAGTGCGTATAAAATATGTAACATCAACATAACACTTAGATTAGACATGTTATATCTATAATTAGAAATCAGTAATATGATATCATACCAATGATATGATCGTGACTGGGGAAATGGGGCCAAATGAGCAAACTTCATAACTGCAGATGTTTACACTTTCTTTAGGACCTGATTACTCCTTGCGAACATTTCAAGTAGTTCGCCTCATTAATTTATTTTTCGACTACAGGGACCAGAAGAATAAAACCGGTTGTAATTTTAAAATGAATGTAAATATATATATAAGCCGAATATTCGGATGTAGAGAGGACCATATATATATATATCCGAATTTTCGGCTTAAAAAGCTCTTCAAGGAAACCAAAAATCCAGCTAATTCATGTTCTTTAAGATTGTTGATAGTCTGTGTCATGTGGCACTGTCTTTATAGTCGAGTCTGTGTCATGTGGTGCTGTCTTTATAGTCGAGTCTGTGCCATGTGGCGCTGTCTTTATAGTCGAGTACAGACAGTCACATGGCATATACCTGACTATAAAGTCAGTGGTGTTTTGTGTTTATTTGTCGTCAATAGCGGTTGCCCATATGAGCGACGCCTCCTGAAGAGATTATTCATTTTAGATTTTTGGAGGATAGTTCAATGATACAGACAGAGACCCATCCCATTTCAGAGTCTCCTCTGGTTCTGTTACGTGCACGATGTAAAGTACCGATACGAGACCTCGGTTTAAAGTCCCACCTGAAAGACTGTTAATTTTATTAGGATCAGACGGGGGATCGAACCAGCGATCCCTGGCTTACCAGTCCAACGTGTTAACAACTGGACTACATATCGAGTCTCTGCCATGTGGCTGTGTCTTTATAGTCAGGTATATGCCATGTGACTCTGCCATTGCACAATCCTCCAAAACCTAAAGTGACTAATCTCTCGTATGGGATAAAGACGATAATTAATCACAAAACACACACGTCACTAGTGGTTGATGTTCAACATCTTAAGTCTTGATAAAATTATAAAAATCTTAGGAATATAATTGTTTTCTACATCAATTTAAATTTTCACTTTGCAGTTGAAGTGGAAATGTTCAAATTAAGGAAAATCTATATTGGCTTTAATGTAAATAAAAAAATCGCCAGTTATATATGTTTACTCGAATGACAGATACATCTAAACTTGTATAAGTGCAACGACATGTTTTTGTTGATTTACTTATGCTAGATGTGTCAACATAGTATGGGACGTTGCTTTCATCTACTTTTGTTGTTGTTGTAATCTTCGCTTGATCATATTAACTACTCGTATATATCCAGGTGCAGATCTAATATAACCCATCCTCATTGGATCCAGGGGCAGGTCTAACGCATACCATCCTCACTATATCCAGGGGCAGGTCTAATAAAACCCATCCTCATTGTATCCAGGGGCAGATCTAACACATACCATCCTCCTCACTATATCCAGGGGCAGATCTAATGCATACCTTCCTCACTATATCCATGGGCAGATCTAATGCATACCATCCTCCTCACTATATCCAGGGGCAGTGCTAATGCATACCTTCCTCACTATATCCAGGGGCAGCTCCAATGCATACCATCCTCCTCACTATATCCAGGGGCAGCTCTAATGCATACCATCCTCACTATCCAGGGGCAGATCTAACACATACCATCCTCACTATATCAAGGGGCAGGTCTAACACATACCATCCTCACTATATCCAGGGGCAGGTCTAACGCATACCATCCTCCCTATATCCAGGGGCAGATCTAACGCATACCATCCTAACTATATCCAGGGGCAGATCTAATATAACCCATCATCATTGGATCCAGGGGCAGGTCTAACACAAACCAGTTCCACTATATCCAGGGGCAGGTCTAATAAAACCCATCCTCATTGTATCCAGGGGCAGATCTAACACATACCATCCTCCTCACTATATCCAGGGGCAGATCTAATGCATACCTTCCTCACTATATCCATGGGCAGATCTAATGCATACCATCCTCCTCACTATATCCAGGGGCAGTGCTAATCAATACCTTCCTCACTATATCCAGGGGCAGCTCCAATGCATACCATCCTCCTCACTATATCCAGGGGCAGGTCTAATGCATACCATCCTCACTATCCAGGGGCAGATCTAACACATACCATCCTCACTATATCAAGGGGCAGGTCTAACACATACCATCCTCACTATATCCAGGGGCAGGTCTAACGCATACCATCCTCCCTATATCCAGGGGCAGATCTAACGCATACCATCCTAACTATATCCAGGGGCAGATCTAATATAACCCATCATCATTGGATCCAGGGGCAGGTCTAACACAAACCAGTTCCACTATATCCAGGGGCAGGTCTAACACAAACCATTTCCACTATATCCAGGGGCAGGTCTAACGCATACCATCCTCACTATATCCAGGGGCAGATCTAACACATACCATTCTCACTATATCCAGGGGCAGTTCTAACACATACCTTCCTCACTATATCCAGGGGTAGATCTAACACATACCATCCTCACTATATCCAGGGGCAGGTCTAACGCATACCATCCTCCCTATATCCAGGGGCAGGTATAACGCATACCACCCTCACTATATCCAGGGGCAAGTCTAACACAAACCATTTCCACTATATCCAGGGGCAGATCTAACGCATACCATCCTCACTATATCCAGGGGCAGATCTAATATAACCCATCATCATTGGATCCAGGGGCAGGTCTAATGCATACCATCCTCACTATATCCAGGGGCAGTTCTAATGCATACCTTCCTCACTATATCCAGGGGCAGTTCTAATGCATACCATCCTCACTATATCCAGGGGCAGATCTAACACATACCATCCTCACTATATCCAGGGGCAGCTCTAATGCATACCATCCTCACTATATCCATATCCAGGGGCAGGTCTAACACATACCTTCCTCACTATATCCAGGGGCAGTTCTAACACATACCATCCTCACTATGTCCAGGGGCAGATCTAACACATACCATCCTCACTATATCCAGGGGCAGATCTAACACATACCACCCTCACTATATCCAGTGGCAGATCTAACACATACCATCCTCACTATATCCAGGGGCAGGTCTAACACATACCATCCTCACTATATCCAGGGGTAGATCTAATGCATACCATCCTCACTATATCTAGGGGCAGATCTAACACATACCATCCTCACTATACCCAGGGGCAGATCTAACACAAACCATTTCCACTATATCCAGGGGCAGATCTAACACAAACCATTTCCACTATATCCAGGGGCAGATCTAACGCATACCATCCTCACTATATCCAGGGGCAGATCTAACACAAACCATTTCCACTATATCCAGGGGCAGTTCTAATGCATACCATCCTCATTATATCCAGGGACAGATCTAACACAAACCATGTCCACTCTATCCAGATATAACAAAAGCCTTGGAATTGCACTAACGTTACGTTATAGTCAGTCATCTCTCTGAAGCTGCATTAATTGTACGATCAGTCAGTATCTTCTGAATCTGCACTAACTGTACGCTATAGTCTGCCATCTCTCTGAATCTGCACTAATGTACGCTATTGTCAGTCATCTCACTGAATCTGCATTAACTGTACGATACAGTCAGCCATCTCTAGAATCTGCATTAACGGTACGTATAGGCAGTATCTCTATTGAATCTGCACTAACGGTACCCTATAGCAGTCATCTCTCTGAATCGCACTAACGTTACGCTATAGTCAGGCCATCTCTCTGAATCTGCATTAGCTGTACGCTATAGCCAGTCATCTCTCTGAATCTGCACTAACTGTATGCTACAGTCAGTCATCTCTCTGAATCTGCACTAACTGTACCATATTGTCAGTCATCTCTCTGTATCTGCACTAACGGTACGCTATAGCCAGCCATCTCTCTGAATCTGCATTAGCTGTACGCTATAGCCAGTCATCTCTCTGAATCTGCACTAACTGTATGCTACAGTCAGTCATCTCTCTGAATCTGCACTAACTGTACCATATTGTCAGTCATCTCTCTGAATCTGCACTAACGGTACGCTATAGTCAGTCATCTCTCTGAATCTGCACTAACTGTACGCTATAGTTAGCCATCTCTCTGAATATGAACTAATTGTACGTTATAGTCAGCCATCTCTCTGATATGAACTAACTGTACGATACGTCTGCCATAGCTCGGAATCTGCACTAAAGTCTCTATAGTCAGCCTCTCTCTGAATCTGCTTTAGATGTACGCTATAGTCAGTCATCTCTCTGAATCTGCACTAACTGTACGCTATAGTCAGTCATCTCTCTGAATATGAACTAACTGTACGTTATAGTCAGTCATCTCTCTGAATATGAACTAACTGTACGCTATAGTCAGCATCTATCTGTTGCACTAACTGTAAGATACAGTCAGCCATCTCTCTGAATATGAACTAACTGTACGCTTAGTCAGCCATCTCTCTGAATTGAACTAACTGTACGCTATAGTCAGTCATCTCTCTGAATCTGCACTACTGTACTCTATCGTCAGTCATCTCTCTGAATATGCACTAACTGTATGCTATATTCAGTCATCTCTCTGAATCTGCACTAACTGTACTCTATAGTTAGCCATCTCTCTGATATGAACTAACTGTACGTTATAGTCAGCCATCTCTCTGAATATGAACTAACTGTACGATACAGTCTGCCATCGCTCGGAATCTGCACTAACGGTACGCTATAGTCAGCCATCTCTCTGAATCTGCATTAGCTGTACACTATAGCCAGTCATCTCTCTGAATCTGCACTAACCGTACGCTATAGTCCGCCATCTCTCTGAATATGAACTAACTGTACGCTATAGTTAGCCATCCTTCTGAATATGAACTAACTGTACGTTATAGTCAGCCATCTCTCTGAATATGAACTAACTGTACGACACAGTCTGCCATCGCTCGGAATCTGCACTAACGGTACGTTATAGTCAGTCATCTCTCTGAAGCTGCATTAATTGTACGATACAGACAGTCATCTCTCTGAATCTGCACTAACTGTACGCTATTGTCTGCCATCTCTCTGAATCTGCACTAACTGTACGCTATTGTCAGTCATCTCACTGAATCTGCATTAACTGTACAATACAGTCAGTCATCTGTCTAAATCTGCACTAACTGTACGATACAGTCAGCCATCTCTCAGAATCTGCACTAACGGTACGCTATAGGCAGTCATCTCTATGAATCTGCACTAACGGTACCCTATAGTCAGTTATCTAAATGAATCTGCACTAACGGTACGCTATAGTCAGCCATCTCTCTGAATCTGCACTAACTGTACGCTATAGTCCGCCATCTCTCTGAATATGAACTAACTGTACGTTATAGTCAGCCATCTCTCTGAATATGAACTAACTGTATGCTATAGTCAGCCATCTCTCTGAATATGAACTAACTGTATGCTATAGTCAGCCATCTATCTGAATCTGCACTAACTGTACAATATAGTCAGTCATCTCTCTGAATATGCACTAACTGTACAATATAGTCAGTCATCTCTCTGAATATGAACTAACTGTACGATACAGTCTGCCATCGCTCGGAATCTGCACTAACAGTACGCTATAGTCAGCCATCTCTCTGAATCTGCATTAGCTGTACGCTATAGTCAGTCATCTCTCTGAATCTGCACTAACCGTACGCTATAGTCCGCCATCTCTCTGAATATGAACTAACTGTACGTTATAGTCAGCCATCTCTCTGAATATGAACTAACTGTACGCTATAGTCAGCCATCTATCTGAATATGCACTAACTGTAAGATACAGTCAGCCATATCTCTGAATATGAACTAACTGTACGCTATAGTCAGCCATCTCTCTGAATATGAACTAACTGTACGCTATAGTCAGTCATCTCTCTGAATCTGCACTAACTGTACGCTATCGTCAGTCATCTCTCTGAATATGCACTAACTGTATGCTATAGTCAGTCATCTCTCTGAATCTGCACTAACTGTACGCTATAGTTAGCCATCTCACTGAATATGAACTAACTGTACGTTATAGTCAGCCATCTCTCTGAATATGAACTAACTGTACGATACAGTCTGCCATCGCTCGGAATCTGCACTAACGGTACGCTATAGTCAGCCATCTCTCTGAATCTGCATTAGCTGTACACTATAGCCAGTCATCTCTCTGAATCTGCACTAACCGTACGCTATAGTCCGCCATCTCTCTGAATATGAACTAACTGTACGCTATAGTTAGCCATCCTTCTGAATATGAACTAACTGTACGTTATAGTCAGCCATCTCTCTGAATATGATCTAACTGTACGATACAGTCTGCCATCGCTCGGAATCTGCACTAACGGTACGTTATAGTCAGTCATCTCTCTGAAGCTGCATTAATTGTACGATACAGACAGTCATCTCTCTGAATCTGCACTAACTGTACGCTATTGTCTGCCATCTCTCTGAATCTGCACTAACTGTACGCTATTGTCAGTCATCTCACTGAATCTGCATTAACTGTACAATACAGTCAGTCATCTGTCTAAATCTGCACTAACTGTACGATACAGTCAGCCATCTCTCAGAATCTGCACTAACGGTACGCTATAGGCAGTCATCTCTATGAATCTGCACTAACGGTACCCTATAGTCAGTTATCTAAATGAATCTGCACTAACGGTACGCTATAGTCAGCCATCTCTCTGAATCTGCACTAACTGTACGCTATAGTCCGCCATCTCTCTGAATATGAACTAACTGTACGTTATAGTCAGCCATCTCTCTGAATATGAACTAACTGTACGTTATAGTCAGCCATCTATCTGAATCTGCACTAACTCTAAGATACAGTCAGTCATCTCTCTGAATATGAACTAACTGTACGCTATAGTCAGCCATCTCTCTGAATATGAACTAACTGTATGCTATAGTCAGCCATCTATCTGAATCTGCACTAACTGTACAATATAGTCAGTCATCTCTCTGAATATGCACTAACTGTACAATATAGTCAGTCATCTCTCTGAATATGCACTAACTGTACAATATAGTCAGTCATCTCTCTGAATCTGCACTAACTGTACGCTATTGTCAGTCATCTCACTGAATCTGCATTAACTTTACGATACAGTCAATCATCTGTCTGAATATGCACTAACTGTACGATACAGTCAGCCATCTCTCTGAATCTGCACTAACGGTACGCTATAGTCAGTCATCTCTATGAATATGCACTAACGGTACCCTATAGTCAGTCATCTCTCTGAATCTGCAATAACGGTACACTATAGTCAGTCATCTCTCTGAAGCTGCACTAACTGTACGATATAGTCAGCCATCTCTCTGAATCTGCACCTACGGTACGCTATAGTCCGCCATCTCTCTGAAGCTGCACTAACTGTACGCTATAGTCAGCCATCTCTCTGAGTCTGCACTAACGGTACGCTATAGTCAGCCATCTCTCTGAATCTGCATTAACTGTACGATACAGTCAGTCATCTCTCTGAATCTGCACTAAGTGTACGCTATAATCAGCCATCTCTCTGAATATGAACTAACTGTATGCTATAGTCAGCCATCTATCTGAATCTGCACTAAATGTACGATACAGTCAGCCATCTCTCTGAATATGCACTAACGGTACGCAACAGTCAGTCATCTCTCTGAATCTGTACTAACTGTACGCTATAGTCAGCCATCTCTCTGAATCTGCACTAACGGTACGCTTTTGTCAGCCATCTCTCTGAATCTGAGCCAGCTGTACGCTATAATTAGCCATCTCTCTGAATCTGCACAAACTGTACTATACAGTCAGTCATCTCTCTGAATATGCACTAACTGTACGCTATAGTCAGCCATCTCTCTGAATCTGCACTAACTGTATGCAATAGGCAGCCATCTCTATGAATATGAACTCACTGTACGCTATAGTCAGCCATCTATCTGAATATGCACTAACGGTACCCTATATTCAGTCATCTCTCTGAATCTGCACTAATTGTACACTATAGTCAGTCATCTCTCTGAATCTGCATTAACTGTACGCTATAGTCAGTCATCCCTCTGATTATGTACAAACTGTACGCTATAATCAGTCATCTCTCTGAATCTGCACTAACTGTACGATATAGTCAGCCATCTCTCTGAATCTGCACTAACGGTACACTACAATCAGTCATCTCTCTGAATCCGCACTAACTGTACCCTATAGTCAGTCATCTCTCTGAATCTGCAGTAACGGTACGCTATAGTCAGCCATCTCTCTGAATCTGCACTAACTGTACGATACAGTCAGTCATCTCTCTGAATATGCACTAACTGTACGCTATAGTCAGCCATCTCTCTGAATCTGCACTAACTGTACGCTATAGTCAGCCATCTCTCTGAATATGAACTAACTGTACGTTATAGTCAGTCATCTCTCTGAATCTGCATTGTACGCTATAGTCAGCCATCTCTCTGAATCTGCACTAAGTGTACGCTATAGTCAGTCATCCCTCTGATTATGTACAAACTGTATGCAATAGTCAGTCATCTCTCTGAATCTGCACTAACTGTACGCTATTGTCAGCCATCTCTCTGAATCTGCACCAGCTGTACGCTATAATTAGCCATCTCTCTGAATATGCACTAACTGTACGATATAGTTAGCCATCTCTCTGAATCTGCACCAGCTGTACGCTATGGTCAGCCATCTCTCTGAATATGCACTAACTGTATGCTACAGTCAGTCATCTCTCTGAATCTGCACTAACTGTATGCTATAGTCAGCCATCTCTCTGAATCTGCACTAACTGTACGCAATAGTCAGCCATCTCACTGAAAGTCAGGCATCTCTATGAATCTGCACTAACGGTACCCTATAGACAGTCATCTCTCTGAATCTGCACTAACTGTACGATACAGTCAGTCATCTCTCTGAATCTACACTAACGGTACGCTACAGTCAGTCATCTCTCTGAATCTGCACTAACTGTACGCTACAGTCAGTCATCTCTCTGAATCTGCACTAACTGTACTCTATAGTCAGTCATCTCTCTGAATCTGCAGTAACGGTACGCTATAGTCAGCCATCTCTCTGAATCTGCACTAACTGTACGATACAGTCAGTCATCTCTCTGAATATGCACTAACTGTACGCTATAGTCAGCCATCTTTCTGAATCTGTACTAACTGTACGCAATAATCAGCCATCTCTATGAATATGAACTCACTGTACGCTATAGTCAGCCATCTATCTGAATCTGCACTAACTGTACGATACAGTCAGCCATCTCTCTGAATATGCACTAACGGTACGCTACAGTCAGTCATCTCTCTGAATCTGCACTAACTGTACGCTATTGTCAGCCATCTCTCTGAATCTGAGCCAGCTGTACGCTATAATTAGCCATCTCTCTGAATATGCACTAACTGTACGATATAGTCAGCCATCTCTCTGAATCTGCACCAGCTCAACGCTATAGTCAGCCATCTCTCTGAATCTGCACCAGCTGTACGCTATGGTCAGCCATCTCTCTGAATATGCACTAACTGTACGCTACAGTCAGTCATCTCTCTGAATCTGCACTAACTGTACGCTATAGTCAGCCATCTCTCTGAATCTGCACTAACTGTAAGCAATAGTCAGCCATCTCTATGAATATGAACTCACTGTACGCTATAGTCAGCCATCTATCTGAATCTGCACTAACGGTACCCTATATTCATTCATCTCTCTGAATCTGCACTAACGGTACGCTATTGTCAGCCATCTCTCTGAATCTGCACCAGCTGTACGCTATAATTAGCCATCTCTCTGAATATGCACTAACTGTACGATATAGTCAGCCATCTCTCTGAATCTGCACCAGCTGTACGCTATATTGAGCCATCTCACTGAAAGTCAGGCATCTCTCTGAATCCGCACTAACTGTATCCTATAGTCAGTCATCTCTCTGAATCTGCAGTAACGGTACGCTATAGTCAGCCATCTCTCTGAATCTGCACTAACTGTACGATACAGTCAGTCATCTCTCTGAATATGCACTAACTGTACGCTATAGTCAGCCATCTCTCTGAATCTGCACTAACTGTACGCAATAATCAGCCATCTCTATGAATATGAACTCACTGTACGCTATAGTCAGCCATCTATCTGAATCTGCACTAACTGTACGATACAGTCAGCCATCTCTCTGAATATGCACTAATGGTACGCTACAGTCAGTCATCTCTCTGAATCTGCACTAACTGTACGCTATTGTCAGCCATCTCTCTGAATCTGAGCCAGCTGTACGCTATAATTAGCCATCTCTCTGAATATGCACTAACTGTACGATATAGTCAGCCATCTCTCTGAATCTGCACTAAACTGAATGATACATTCAGTCATCTCCCTGAATCTGCACTAACTGTACGATACAGTCAGTCATCTCTCTGAATCTACACTAACGGTACGCTACAGTCAGTCATCTCTCTGAATCTGCACTAACTGTACGATATAGCCAGCCATCTCTCTGAATCTGCACTAACTGTACGATGCAGTCAGCCATCTCGCTGAGTATGCACTAACTCTATGCTATAGTCAGTCATCTCTCTGAATCTGCACTAACTGTACGCTATAGTCAGTCATCTCTCTGAATCTGCATTAGCTGTACGCTATAGTCAGTCATCTCTCTGACACTACACTAACGGTACCCTATAGTTAGTCATCTCTCTGAATATGCACTAACGGTACCCTATAGACAGTCATCTCTCTGAATCTGCACTAACTGTATGATACAGTCAGTCATCTCTCTGAATCTGCACTAACTGTACGATACAGTCAGCCATCTCTCTGAATCTGCACTAACGGTATGCTATAGTCAGTCATCTCTATGAATCTGCACTAACGGTACCCTATATTCAGTCATCTCTCTGAATCTGCACTAACTGTATAATACAGTCAGTCATCTCTCTGAATCTGCACTAATTGTACGATACAGTCAGTCATCTCTCTGAATCTACACTAACGGTACACCACCATCAGTCATCTCCCTGAATCTGCACTAACTGTACGCTATAGTCAGCTGTCTCTCTGAATCTGCACTAATGGTACGCTATATTCAGCCATCTCTCTGAATCTGCACTAACTGTACGCTATAGTCAGCCATCTCTCTGAATCTGCACTAACGGTACGCTATAGTCAGCCATCTCTCTGAATCTGCACTATCTGTACGATACAATCAGTCATCTCTCTGAATCTGCACTAACCGTACGCTATTTTCAGCCATCTCTCTGAATATGAACTAAATGTACGCTATAGTCAGC
The DNA here is from genome assembly GCA_014843695.1 of Archivesica marissinica. NCBI lineage: Eukaryota > Metazoa > Mollusca > Bivalvia > Venerida > Vesicomyidae > Archivesica > Archivesica marissinica. Next base: position 54,806,632 of record CM026392.1, read on the forward strand.
CATCTCTCTGAATCTGCACTAACTGTACGATAGAGTCAGCCATCTCTCTGAATATGCACTAACTCTACGCTATAGTCAGTCATCTCTCTGAATCTGCACTAACTGTACACTATAGTCGGTCATCTCTCTGAATCTGCATTAGCTGTACGCTATAGTCAGTCATCTCTCTGACACTACACTAACGGTACGCTATAGTTAATCATCTCTCTGAATCTGCACTAACGGTACCCTATAGTCAGTCATCTCTCTGAATCTGCACTAACTGTATGATACAGTCAGTCATCTCCCTGAATCTGCACTAACTGTACGATATAGCCAGTCATCTCTCTGAATCTGCACTAACTGTACGCTATAGTCAGTCATCTCTCTGAATCTGGACTAACTGTACGCTATAGTCAGCCGTCTCTCTGAATCTGCACTAACGGTACACTATAGTCAGCCATCTCTCTGAATCTGCACTAACTGTACGCTATAGTCAGCCATCTCTATGAATCTGCACTAACGGAATGCTATAGTCAGCCATCTTTCTGAATATGCACTAACTGTACGATACAGTCAGTCATCTCTCTGAATCTGCACTAACCGTACGCTATTTTCAGCCATCTCTCTGAATATGAACTAAATGTACGCTATAGTCAGCCATCTATCTGAATCTGCACTAACGGTATGCTATAGTCAGTCATCTCTCTGAATATGCACTAACTGTACGATATATTCAGCCATCTCTCTGAATCTGCACTAACTCTACGCTATAGTCAGCCATCTCTCTGAATCTGCACTAACTGTACGATACAGTCAGCCATCTCTCTGAATATGCACTAACTGTACGATACAGTCAGCCATCTCTCTGAATCTGCACTAACGGTATGCTATAGTCAGTCATCTCTATGAATCTGCACTAACGGTACCCTATATTCAGTCATCTCTCTGAATCTGCACTAACTGTATAATACAGTCAGTCATCTCTCTGAATCTGCACTAATTGTACGATACAGTCAGTCATCTCTCTGAATCTACACTAACGGTACACCACCATCAGTCATCTCCCTGAATCTGCACTAACTGTACGCTATAGTCAGCTGTCTCTCTGAATCTGCACTAATGGTACGCTATATTCAGCCATCTCTCTGAATCTGCACTAACTGTACGCTATAGTCAGCCATCTCTCTGAATCTGCACTAACGGTACGCTATAGTCAGCCATCTCTCTGAATCTGCACTATCTGTACGATACAATCAGTCATCTCTCTGAATCTGCACTAACCGTACGCTATTTTCAGCCATCTCTCTGAATATGAACTAAATGTACGCTATAGTCAGCCATCTCTCTGAATCTGCACTAACTGTACGATAGAGTCAGCCATCTCTCTGAATTGCACTAACTCTACGCTATAGTCAGTCATCTCTCTGAATCTGCACTAACTGTACATATAGTCGGTCATCTCTCTGAATCTGCCTAGCTGTACGCTATAGTCAGTCATCTCTCTGAACTACACTAACGGTACGCTATAGTTATCATCTCTCTGAATCTGCACTAACGGTTACCGCTATAGTCAGTCACTCTCTGAATCTGCACTAACTGTATGATACAGTCAGTCATCTCTCTGAATCTGCACTAACTGTACGATAAGTCTTCCATCTCTCTGAATCTGCACTAACTGTACGCTATAGTCAGTCATCTCTCTGAATCTGCACTAACTGTACGCTATAGTCAGCCATCTCTCTGAATCTGCACTAACGGTACGCTATAGTCAGCCATCTCTCTGAATCTGCACTAACTGTACGCTATAGTCAGCCATCTCTCTGAATCTGCACTAACGTTACGCTATAGTCAGCCATCTCTCTGAATATGCACTAACTGTACGATACAGTCAGTCATCTCTCTGAATCTGCACTAACCGTACGCTATTTTCAGCCATCTCTCTGAATATGAACTAAATGTACGCTATAGTCAGCCATCTATCTGAATCTGCACTAACGGTATGCTATAGTCAGTCATCTCTCTGAATATGCACTAACTGTACGATATATTCAGCCATCTCTCTGAATCTGCACTAACTCTACGCTATAGTCAGCCATCTCTCTGAATCTGCACTAACTGTACGATATAGTCAGCCATCTCTCTGAATATGCACTAACTGTATGCTATAGTCAGTCATCTCTCTGAATCTGCACTAACTGTACGATATAGTCAGCCATCTCTCTGAATATGCACTAACTCTACGCTATAGTCAGTCATCTCTCTGAATCTGCACTAATTGTACGCTATATTCAGTCATCTCTCTGAATCTGCATTAGCTGTACGCTATAGTCAGTCATCTCTCTGACACTACACTAACGGTACGCTATAGTCAGTCATCTCTCTGACACTACACTAACGGTACGCTATAGTCAGCCATCTCTCTGAATCTGCACTAACTGTACGCTATAGTCAGCCATCTCTCTGAATTGCACTAACTGTACGATACAGTCAGTCATCTCTCTGAATCTGCACTAACTGTAGTATGTCAGCATCTCTCTGAATTGCATAACTGTAGATAAGTCAGTCATCTCTCTGAATCTGCACTAACTGTACGATACAGTCAGTCATCTCTCTGAATCTGCACTAACTGTACGATAAGTCAGCCATCTCTCTGAATTGCACTAACTTACGTATAGTAGTCATTCTCTGAATCTGCACTAACTGTACGCTATAGTCAGTCATCTCTCTGAATCTGCATTAGCTGTACGCTATAGTCAGTCATCTCTCTGTTGTGTGTTTTTCTGAATCTGCATAACGGTACGCTATAGTCAGTCATCTCTCTGAATCTGCACTAACTGTATGTATAGTCAGTCATCTCTCTGAATCTGCACTAACTGTACGTATAGTCAGTCATCTCTCTGAATCTGGACTAACTGTACGCTATAGTCAGCCTTCTCTCTGAATCTGCACTTACGGTACGCTATAGTCAGCCATCTCTCTGAATCTGCACTAACTGTACGCTATAGTCAGCCATCTCTCTGAATCTGCACTAACGGTACGCTATAGTCAGTCATCTCTCTGAATCTGCACTAACTGTATGATACAGTCAGTCATCTCTCTGAATCTGCACTAACCGTACGCTATTTTCAGCCATCTCTCTGAATATGAACTAAATGTACGCTATAGTCAGCCATCTATCTGAATCTGCACTAACGGTATGCTATAGTCAGTCATCTCTCTGAATATGCACTAACTGTACGATATAGTCAGCCATCTCTCTGAATCTGCACTAACTCTTTGTTATAGTCAGCCATCTCTCTGAATCTGCACTAACTGTACGATACAGTCAGCCATCTCTCTGAATATGCACTAACTCTATGCTATAGTCAGTCATCTCTCTGAATCTGCACTAACTGTACGATAGAGTCAGCCATCTCTCTGAATATGCATTAACTCTACGCTATAGTCAGTCATCTCTCTGAATCTGCACTAACTGTACGCTATAGTCGGTCATCTCTCTGAATCTGCATTAGCTGTACGCTATAGTCAGTCATCTCTCTGACACTACACTAACGGTACGCTATAGTCAGTCATCTCTCTGACACTACACTAACGGTACGCTATAGTTAATCATCTCTCTGAATCTGCACTAACGGTACCCTATAGTCAGTCATCTCTCTGAATCTGCACTAACTGTATGATACAGTCAGTCATCTCTCTGAATCTGCACTAACTGAACGCTATAGTCAGCCATCTCTCTGAATCTGCACTAACTGTACGATACAGTCAGTCATCTCTCTGAATCTGCACTAACTGTACTATACAGTCAGCCATCTCTCTGAATCTGCACTAACGGTACGCTATAATCAGTCATCTCTATGAATCTGCACTAACGGTACCCTATAGTCAGTCATCTCTCTGAATCTGCATTAACTGTATGATACAGTCAGTCATCTCCCTGAATCTGTACTAATTGTACGATACAGTCAGTCATCTCTCTGAATCTACACTAACGGTACGCTACAGTAAGTTATCTCTCTGAATCTGCACTAACTGTATGATATAGCCAGTCATTTCTCTGAATCTGCACTAACTGTATGATATAGTCCGCCATCTCTCTGAATCTGCACTAACTGTATGATATAGCCAGTCATCTCTCTGAATCTGCACTAACTGTATGATATAGCCAGTCATTTCTCTGAATCTGCACTAACTGTACGCTATAATCAGTCATCTCTCTGAATCTGCACTAACTGTATGAAACAATCAGTCATCTCTCTGATTCTGCACTAACTGTACGATACAGTCAGCCATCTCTCTGAATCTGCACTAACTGTACGATACAGTCAGTCATCTCTCTGAATCTGCACTAACTGTATGATACAGTCAGTCATCTCTCTGAATCTGCACTAACTGTACGATACAGTCAGTCATCTCTCTGAATCTACACTAACGGTACGCTACAGTCAGTCACCTCCCTGAATCTGCACTAACTGTACGATATAGCCAGTCATCGCTCTGAATCTGGACTAACTGTACGCTATAGTCAGCCGTCTCTCTGAATATGCACTAACGGTACGCTATAGTCAGCCATCCCTCTGAATCTGCACTAACTGTACGATGCAGTCAGCCATCTCTCTGAATATGCACTAAATCTACGCTATAGTCAGTCATCTCTCTGAATCTGCACTAACTGTACACTATAGTCAGTCATCTCTCTGAATCTGCATTAGCTGTACGCTATAGTCAATCATCTCTCTGACACTACATTAACGGTACGCTATAGTTAGTCATCTCTATGAATGTGCACTAACGGTACCCTATAGTCAGTCATCTCTCTGAATCTGCACTAACTGTATGATACAGTCAGTCATCTCTCTGAATCTGCACTAACTGTATGATACAGTCTGCCATCTCTCTGAATCTGCACTAACGGTACGATACAGTCAGCCATCTCTCTGAATCTGCACTAACGGTACGCTATAGTCAGTCATCTCTATGAATCTGCACTAACGGTACCCTATAGTCAGCCATCTCTCTGAATCTGCACTAACTGTACGATACAGTCAGTCATCTCTCTGAATCTACACTAAAGGTACGCTACAGTCAGTCACCTCCCTGAATCTGCACTAACTGTACGATATAGCCAGTCATCTCTCTGAATCTGCACTAACTGTACGCTATAGTCAGCCGTCTCTCTGAATCTGCACTAACGGTACGCTATAGTCAGCCATCTCTCTGAATCTGCACTAACTGTACGCTATAGTCAGCCATCTCTCTGAATATGCACTAACTCTACGCTATGGTCAGTCATCTCTCTGAATCCGCACTAACTGTACGATACAGTCAGCCATCTCTCTGAATCTGCACTAACGGTACGCTATAGTCAGTCATCTCTATGAATCTGCACTAACGGTACGATACAGTCAGCCATCACTCTGAATCTGCACTAACGGTATGCTATAATCAGTCATCTCTATGAATCTGCACTAACGGTACCCTATAGTCAGTCATCTCTCTGAATCTGCACTAACTGTATGATACAGTCAGTCATCTCTCTGAATCTGCACTAATTGTACGATACAGTCAGTCATCTCTCTGAATCTACACTAACGGTACGCTGCAGTCAGTCATCTCTCTGAATCTGCACTAACTGTATGAAATAGCCAGTCATCTCTCTGAATCTGCACTAACTGTATGATATATTCAGTCATCTCTCTGAATCTGCACTAACTGTACGATACAGTCAGTCATCTCTCTGAATCTACACTAACTGTACGCTACAGTCAGCCGTCTCTCTGAATCTGCACTAACGGTACGCTATAGTCAGCCATCTCTCTGAATCTGCACTAACGGTACGCTATAGTCAACCATCTCTCTGAATCTGCACTAACTGTACGATACAGTCAGTCATCTCTCTGAATCTGCACTAACCGTACGCTATTTTCAGCCATCTCTCTGAATATGAACTAAATGTACGCTATAGTCAGCCATCTATCTGAATCTGCACTAACGGTATGCTATAGTCAGCCATCTCTCTGAATATGCACTAACTGTACGATATAGTCAGCCATCTATCTGAATCTGCACTAACGGTATGCTATAGTCAGTCATCTCTCTGAATATGCACTAACTCTACGATACAGTCAGACATCTCTCTGAATATGCACTAACTCTACGCTATTGTCAGTCATCTCTCTGAATCTGCACTAACTGTACGCTATAGTCAGTCATCTCTCTGCATTAGCTGTACGCTATAGTCAGTCATCTCTCTGACACTACACTAACGGTAGGCTATAGTTAATCATCTCTCTGAATCTGCACTAACGGTACCCTATAGTCAGTCATCTCTCTGAATCTGCACTAACTGTATGAAACAATCAGTCATCTTTCTGAATCTGCACTAACTGTATGATACAGTCAACCATCTCTCTGAATCTGCACTAATGGTACGCTATAGTCAGTCATCTCTATGAATCTGCACTAACGGTACCCAATAGTCAGTCATCTCTCTGAATCTGCACTATCTTTATGATACAGTCAGTCATCTCTCTGAATCTACACTAACGGTACGCTACAGTCAGTCATCTCCCTGAATCTGCACTAACTGTACGATATAGCCAGTCATCTCTCTGAATCTGGACTAACTGTACGCTATAGTCAGCCGTCTCTCTGAATCTGCACTAACGGTACTCTATAGTCAGCCATCTCTATGAATCTGCACTAATTGTACGTTACAGTCAGTCATCTCTCTGAATATGCACTATCCGTACGCTATTTTCAGCCATCTCCTGGAATATGAACTAAATGTACGCTATAGTCAGTCATCTCTCTGAATCTGCACTAACTGTATGATATATTCAGTCATCTCTCTGAATCTGCACTAACTGTAAGCTATAGTCAGTCATCTCACTGAATCTGCACTAACGGTATGCTACAGTCAGTCGTCTCTCTGAATCTGCACTAACGTTACGCTACAGTCAGTCATCTCTCTGAATCTGCACTAACTGTACGATATAGTCAGCCATCTCTCTGTATCTGCACTAACTCTACGCTATAGTCAGCCATCTCTCTGAATATGCACTAACTCTATGCTATAGTCAGTCATCTCTCTGAATCTGCACTAAATGTACGCTATAGTCAGTCATCTCTCTGAATCTGCATTAGCTGTACGCTATAGTCAGTCATCTCTCTGACACTACACTAACGGTACCCTATAGTTAGTCATCTCTCTGAATCTGCACTAACGGTACCCTATAGTCAGTCATCTCTCTGAATCTGCACTAACTGTATGATACAGTCAGTCATCTCTCTGAATCTGCACTAACTGTACGATACAGTCAGCCATCTCTCTGAATCTGCACTAACGGTACGCTATAGTCAGTCATCTCTATGAATCTGCACTAACGGTACCCTATAGTCAGTCATCTCTCTGAATCTGCACTAACTGTATGATACAGTCAGTCATCTCTCTGAATCTGCACTAACTGTACGATACAGTCAGTCATCTCTCTGAATCTACACTAACGGTACACTACAGTCAGTCATCTCCCTGAATATGCACTAACGGTACCCTATAGTCAGTCATCTCTCTGAATCTGCACTAACTGTATGATACAGTCAGTCATCTCTCTGAATCTGCACTAACTGTACGAAACAGTCAGCTATCTCTCTGAATCTGCACTAACTGTACGAAACAGTCAGCTATCTCTCTGAATCTGCACTAACTGTACGATATAGTCAGCCATCTCTCTGAATCTGCACTAACTGTATGATACAGTCAGTCATCTCTCTGAATCTGCACTAACTGTACGATACAGTCAGTCGTCTCTCTGAATCTGCACTAACGTTACGCTACAGTCAGTCATCTCTCTGAATCTGCACTAACTGTACGATATAGTCAGCCATCTCTCTGTATCTGCACTAACTCTACGCTATAGTCAGCCATCTCTCTGAATATGCACTAACTGTATGCTATAGTCAGTCATCTCTCTGAATCTGCATTAAATGTACGCTATAGTCAGTCATCTCTCTGAATCTGCATTAGCTGTACGCTATAGTCAGTCATCTCTCTGACTCTACACTAACGGTACCCTATAGTTAGTCATCTCTCTGAATCTGCACTAACGGTACCCTATAGTCAGTCATCTCTCTGAATCTGCACTAACTGTATGATACAGTCAGTCATCTCTCTGAATCTGCACTAACTGTACGATACAGTCAGCCATCTCTCTGAATCTGCACTAACGGTACGCTATAGTCAGTCATCTCTCTGAATCTGCACTAACGGTACGCTATAGTCAGTCATCTCTCTGAATCTGCACTAACTGTATGATAAGTCAGTCATCTCTCTGAATCTGCACTAACTGTACGATACAGTCAGCCATCTCTCTGAATCTGCACTAACTGTACGATATAGTCAGCCATCTCTCTGAATCTGCACTAACTGTACGCTATAGTCAGCCATCTCTCTGAATCTGCACTAACGGTACGCTATAGTCAGTCATCTCTCTGAATCTGCACTAACTGTACGATATAGTCAGTCATCTCTCTGAATCTGCACTAACTGTACGCTATAGTCAGTCATCTCTCTGAATCTGCACTAACTGTACGCTATAGTCAGTCATCTCTCTGAATCTGCACTAACTGTACGTTATAGTCAGTCATCTCTCTGAATCTGCACTAACTGTACGATACAGTCAGTCATCTCTCTGAATCTGCACTAACTGTACGATACAGTCAGCCATCTCTCTGAATCTGCACTAACTGTACGATATAGTCAGCCATCTCTCTGAATCTGCACTAACTGTACGCTATAGTCAGCCATCTCTCTGAATCTGCACTAACTGTACGCTATTGTCAGTCATCTCTCTGAATCTGCACTAACTGTACGATACAGTCAGTCATCTCTCTGAATCTGCACTAACTGTACGATACAGTCAGCCATCTCTCTGAATCTGCACTAACTGTACGCTATAGTCAGCCATCTCTCTGAATCTGCACTAACGGTACGCTATAGTCAGCCATCTCTCTGAATCTGCACTAACTGTACGATATAGTCAGTCATCTCTCTGAATCTGCACTAACTGTATGATACAGTCAGTCATCTCTCTGAATCTGCACTAACTGTACGATACAGTCAGTCATCTCTCTGAATCTGCACTAACTGTACGCTATAGTCAGCCATCTCTCTGAATCTGCACTAACGGTACGCTATAGTCAGTCATCTCTCTGAATCTGCACTAACTGTATGATATAGTCAGCCATCTCTCTGAATCTGCACTAACTGTACGAAACAGTCAGCTATCTCTCTGAATCTGCACTAACTGTACGAAACAGTCAGCTATCTCTCTGAATCTGCACTAACTGTACGATATAGTCAGCCATCTCTCTGAATCTGCACTAACTGTATGATACAGTCAGTCATCTCTCTGAATCTGCACTAACTGTACGATACAGTCAGTCGTCTCTCTGAATCTGCACTAACGTTACGCTACAGTCAGTCATCTCTCTGAATCTGCACTAACTGTACGATATAGTCAGCCATCTCTCTGTATCTGCACTAACTCTACGCTATAGTCAGCCATCTCTCTGAATATGCACTAACTCTATGCTATAGTCAGTCATCTCTCTGAATCTGCACTAACTGTACGCTATAGTCAGTCATCTCTCTGAATCTGCATTAGCTGTACGCTATAGTCAGTCATCTCTCTGACTCTACACTAACGGTACCCTATAGTTAGTCATCTCTCTGAATCTGCACTAACGGTACCCTATAGTCAGTCATCTCTCTGAATCTGCACTAACTGTATGATACAGTCAGTCATCTCTCTGAATCTGCACTAACTGTACGATACAGTCAGCCATCTCTCTGAATCTGCACTAACGGTACGCTATAGTCAGTCATCTCTATGAATCTGCACTAACGGTACCCTATAGTCAGTCATCTCTCTGAATCTGCACTAACTGTATGATACAGTCAGTCATCTCTCTGAATCTGCACTAACTGTACGATACAGTCAGTCATCTCTCTGAATCTGCACTAACGGTACGCTATAGTCAGTCATCTCTCTGAATCTGCACTAACGGTACCCTATAGTCAGTCATCTCTCTGAATCTGCACTAACTGTATGATACAGTCAGTCATCTCTCTGAATCTGCACTAACTGTACGAAACAGTCAGCTATCTCTCTGAATCTGCACTAACTGTACGAAACAGTCAGCTATCTCTCTGAATCTGCACTAACTGTACGATATAGTCAGCCATCTCTCTGAATCTGCACTAACTGTATGATACAGTCAGTCATCTCTCTGAATCTGCACTAACTGTACGATACAGTCAGCCATCTCTCTGAATCTGCACTAACGGTACGCTATAGTCAGCCATCTCTCTGAATCTGCACTAACTGTACGTTACAGTCAGTCATCTCTCTGAATATGCACTAACTGTATGATACAGTCAGTCATCTCTCTGAATCTGCACTAACTGTACGATACAGTCAGCCATCTCTCTGAATATGCACTAACTGTACGATACAGTCAGCCATCTCTCTGAATCTGCACTAACTGTACGCTATAGTCAGCCATCTCTCTGAATCTGCACTAACGGTACGCTATATTCAGTCATCTCTCTGAATATGCACTAACTGTACGCTATAGTCAGCCATCTCTCTGAATATGCATTAACTGTACGATAAAGTCAGCCATCTCTCTGAATCTGCACTAACTCTACGCTATAGTCAGCCATCTCTCTGAATCTGCACTAACTGTATGATACAGTCAGTCATCTCTCTGAATATGCACTAAGTGTACGATACAGTCAGTCATCTCTCTGAATCTACACTAACTGTACGCTACAGTCAGTCATCTCCCTGAATCTGCACTAACTGTATGATATAGCCAGTCATCTCTCTGAATCTGCACTAACTGTAAGCTATTGTCAGTCATCTCTCTGAATCTGGACTAACTGTACGCTATAGTCAGCCGTCTCTCTGAATCTGCACTAACGGTACGCTATTTTCAGCCATCTCTCTGAATATGAAATAAATGTACGCTATAGTCAGCCATCTATCTGAATCTGCACTAACTGTAAGCTATTGTCAGTCATCTCTCTGAATCTGGACTAACTGTACGCTATAGTCAGCCGTCTCTCTGAATCTGCACTAACGGTACGCTATAGTCAGCCATCTCTCTGAATCTGCACTAACTGTACGCTATAGTCAGTCATCTCTCTGAATCTGCACTAACGGTACGCTATAGTCAGTCATCTCTCTGAATCTGCACTAACTGTATGATACAGTCAGCCATCTCTCTGAATCTGCACTAACGGTACGATACAGTCAGCCATCTCTCTGAATCTGCACTAACGGTACGCTATAGTCAGTCATCTCTATGAATCTGCACTAACGGTACCCTATAGTCAGCCATCTCTCTGAATCTGCACTAACTGTACGATACAGTCAGTCATCTCTCTGAATCTACACTAACGGTACGCTACAGTCAGTCACCTCCCTGAATCTTCACTAACTGTACGATATAGCCAGTCATCTCTCTGAATCTGCACTAACTGTACGCTATAGTCAGCCGTCTCTCTGAATCTGCACTAACGGTACGTTATAGTCAGCCATCTCTCTGAATCTGCACTAACTGTACGCTATAGTCAGCCATCTCTCTGAATCTGCACTAACGGAACGCTATAGTCAGCCATCTCTCTGAATCTGCACTAACTGTACGATACAGTCAGTCATCTCTCTGAATCTGCACTAACCGTACGCTATAGTCAGCCATCTATCTGAATATGCACTAACGGTATGCTATAGTCATTCATCTCTCTGAATATGCACTAACTGTACGATATAGTCAGCCATCTCTCTGAATATGCACTAACTCTACGCTATAGTCAGTCATCTCTCTGAATCTGCACTAACTGTACGCTATAGTCAGTCATCTCTCTGAATCTGCATTTTCTGTACGCTATAGTCAGTCATCTCTCTGACACTACACTAACGGTACGCTATAGTTAATCACCTCTCTGAATCTGCACTAACGGTACCCTATAGTCAGTCATCTCTCTGAATCTGCACTAACTGTATGATACAATCAGTCATCTCTCTGAATCTGCACTAACTGTACGATACAGTCAGCCATCTCTCTGAATCTGCACTAACGGTACGCTATAGTCAGTCATCTCTATGAATCTGCACTAACGGTACGATACAGTCAGCCATCTCTCTGAATCTGCACTAATTGTACGATACAGTCAGTCATCTCTCTGAATCTGCACTAACTGTACGATACAGTCAGTCATCTCTCTGAATCTACACTAACTGTACGCTACAGTCAGCCGTCTTTCTGAATCTGCACTAACGGTACGATATAGCCAGTCATCTCTCTGAATCTGCACTAACTGTACGCTATAATCAGTCATCTCTCTGAATCTGCACTAACGTTACGCTACAGTCAGTCATCTCTCTGAATCTGCACTAACTGTACGATATAGTCAGCCATCTCTCTGTATATGCACTAACTCTACGCTATAGTCAGCCATCTCTCTGAATATGCACTAACTCTATGCTATAGTCAGTCATCTCTCTGAATATGCACTAACTGTACGCTATAGTCAGTCATCTCTCTGACACTACACTAACGGTACCCTATAGTCAGTCATCTCTCTGACACTACACTAACGGTACCCTATAGTCAGTCATCTCTCTGAATCTGCACTAACTGTATGATACAGTCAGTCATCTCTCTGAATCTGCACTAACTGTACGATACAGTCAGCCATCTCTCTGAATCTGCACTAACGGTACGCTATAGTCAGTCATCTCTATGAATCTGCACTAAAGGTACCCTATAGTCAGTCATCTCTCTGAATCTGCACTAACTGTATGATACAGTCAGTCATCTCTCTGAATCTGCACTAACTGTACGATACAGTCAGTCATCTCTCTGAATCTACACTAACGGTACACTACAGTCAGTCATCTCCCTGAATCTGCACTAACGGTACCCTATAGTCAGTCATCTCTCTGAATCTGCACTAACTGTACGAAACAGTCAGCTATCTCTCTGAATCTGCACTAACTGTACGAAACAGTCAGCTATCTCTCTGAATCTGCACTAACTGTACGATATAGTCAGCCATCTCTCTGAATCTGCACTAACTGTATGATACAGTCAGTCATCTCTCTGAATCTGCACTAACTGTACGATACAGTCAGCCATCTCTCTGAATCTGCACTAACGGTACGCTATAGTCAGCCATCTCTCTGAATCTGCACTAACTGTACGCTATAGTCAGCCATCTCTCTGAATCTGCACTAACTGTACGTTACAGTCAGTCATCTCTCTGAATATGCACTAACTGTATGATACAGTCAGTCATCTCTCTGAATCTGCACTAACTGTACGATATAGTCAGCCATCTCTCTGAATATGCACTAACTGTACGATATAGTCAGCCATCTCTCTGAATATGCACTAACTGTACGATAAAGTCAGCCATCTCTCTGAATCTGCACTAACTCTACGCTATAGTCAGCCATCTCTCTGAATCTGCACTAACTGTATGATACAGTCAGTCATCTCTCTGAATATGCACTAAGTGTACGATACAGTCAGTCATCTCTCTGAATCTACACTAACTGTACGCTACAGTCAGTCATCTCCTGAATCTGCACTAACTGTACGATATAGTCAGTCATCTCTCTGAATCTGCACTAACTGTACGCTATAGTCTCATCTCTCTGAATCTGACTAACTGTACGCTATAGTCAGCCATCTCTCTGAATCTGCACTAACGTACGCTATAGTCAGTCATCTTCTGAATCTGCACTAACTGTACGCTATAGTCAGCCATCTCTCTGAATCTGCACTAACTGTACGCTATAGTCAGCCATCTCTCTGAATCTGCACTAACTGTACGTATAGTCAGTTTTGTTGTTGTTTTTGTTGTGTACGCTATAGTCAGCCATCTCTCTGAATATGAACTAACTGTATGCTATAGTCAGCCATCTATCTGAATCTGCACTAACTGTACAATATAGTCAGTCATCTCTCTGAATATGCACTAACTGTACGATATAGTCAGTCATCTCTCTGAATATGCACTAACTGTACAATATAGTCAGTCATCTCTCTGAATCTGCACTAACTGTACGCTATTGTCAGTCATCTCACTGAATCTGCATTAACTTTACGATACAGTCAATCATCTGTCTGAATATGCACTAACTGTACGATACAGTCAGCCATCTCTCTGAATCTGCACTAACGGTACGCTATAGTCAGTCATCTCTATGAATATGCACTAACGGTACCCTATAGTCAGTCATCTCTCTGAATCTGCAATAACGGTACACTATAGTCAGTCATCTCTCTGAAGCTGCACTAACTGTACGATATAGTCAGCCATCTCTCTGAATCTGCACCTACGGTACGCTATAGTCCGCCATCTCTCTGAAGCTGCACTAACTGTACGCTATAGTCAGCCATCTCTCTGAGTCTGCACTAACGGTACGCTATAGTCAGCCATCTCTCTGAATCTGCATTAACTGTACGATACAGTCAGTCATCTCTCTGAATCTGCACTAAGTGTACGCTATAATCAGCCATCTCTCTGAATATGAACTAACTGTATGCTATAGTCAGCCATCTATCTGAATCTGCACTAAATGTACGATACAGTCAGCCATCTCTCTGAATATGCACTAACGGTACGCAACAGTCAGTCATCTCTCTGAATCTGTACTAACTGTACGCTATAGTCAGCCATCTCTCTGAATCTGCACTAACGGTACGCTTTTGTCAGCCATCTCTCTGAATCTGAGCCAGCTGTACGCTATAATTAGCCATCTCTCTGAATCTGCACAAACTGTACTATACAGTCAGTCATCTCTCTGAATATGCACTAACTGTACGCTATAGTCAGCCATCTCTCTGAATCTGCACTAACTGTATGCAATAGGCAGCCATCTCTATGAATATGAACTCACTGTACGCTATAGTCAGCCATCTATCTGAATATGCACTAACGGTACCCTATATTCAGTCATCTCTCTGAATCTGCACTAATTGTACACTATAGTCAGTCATCTCTCTGAATCTGCATTAACTGTACGCTATAGTCAGTCATCCCTCTGATTATGTACAAACTGTACGCTATAATCAGTCATCTCTCTGAATCTGCACTAACTGTACGATATAGTCAGCCATCTCTCTGAATCTGCACTAACGGTACACTACAATCAGTCATCTCTCTGAATCCGCACTAACTGTACCCTATAGTCAGTCATCTCTCTGAATCTGCAGTAACGGTACGCTATAGTCAGCCATCTCTCTGAATCTGCACTAACTGTACGATACAGTCAGTCATCTCTCTGAATATGCACTAACTGTACGCTATAGTCAGCCATCTCTCTGAATCTGCACTAACTGTACGCTATAGTCAGCCATCTCTCTGAATATGAACTAACTGTACGTTATAGTCAGTCATCTCTCTGAATCTGCATTGTGCTATAGTCAGCCATCTCTCTGAATCTGCACTAATGTGTGTGTTTTGTTGAACTGTATGCTATAGTCAGTCATCTCTCTGAATCTGCACTAACTGTACGCTATTGTCAGTCATCTCTCTGAATCTGCACTAGCTGTACGCTATATAGCATCTCTCTGATTGCACTAATGTACGTATAGTAGCATCTCTCTGAATCTGCACACTGTAGTATGTCAGCCATCTCTCTGAATCTGCACTAACTGTATGATACAGTCAGTCATCTCTCTGAATCTGCACTAACTGTATAACTAACTGTACGCTATAGTCAGCATCTCTCTGAATCTGCACTAACTGTACGATATAGTCAGCCATCTCTCTGAATCTGCACTAACGGTACGCTATAGTCAGTCATCTCTATGAATCTGCACTAACGGTACCCTATAGTCAGTCATCTCTCTGAATATGCACTAACTGTACGCTATAGTCAGTCATCTCTATGAATCTGCACTAACGGTATCCTATAGTCAGTCATCTCTCTGAATCTGCACTAACTCTATGCTATAATCAGCCATCTCTATTAATATGCACTAACTGTACGATACAGTCAGCCATCTCTCTGAATTTACACTAACGGTACGCTATAGTCAGCCACCTCTCTTAATCTGCACTAAATGTACGATACAGTCAGCCATCTCTCTGAATATGCACTAACTCTATGCTATAGTCAGTCATCTCTCTGAATCTGCACTAACTGTACGCTATGGTCAGTCATCTCTCTGACACTACACTAACGGTACGCTATAGTTAGTCATCTCTCTGAATCTGCACTAACGGTACCCTATAGTCAGTCATCTATATGAATCTGCACTAACTGTATGATACAGTCGGTCATCTCTCTGAATCTGCACTAAATGTACGATACAGTCAGCCATATCTCTGAGTCTGCACTAACGGTACGCTATAGTCAGTCATCTCTATGAATCTGCACTAACGGTACCCTATAGTCAGTCATCTCTCTGAATCTGCACTAACTGTATGATACAGTCAGTCATCTCTCTGAATCTGCAATAACTGTACGAAACAGTCAGCTATCTCTCTGAATCTGCACTAACTGTACGAAACAGTCAGCTATCTCTCTGAATCTGCACTAACTCTACGCTATAGTCAGCCATCTCTCTGAATCTGCACTAACTGTATGATACAGTCAGTCATCTCTCTGAATATGAACTAAGTGTACGATACAGTCAGTCATCTCTCTGAATCTACACTAACTGTACGCTACAGTCAGTCATCTCCCTGAATCTGCACTAACTGTACGATATAGCCAGACATCTCTCTGAATCTGCACTAACTGTAAGCTATTGTCAGTCATTTCTCTGAATCTGGATTAACTGTACGCTATAGTCAGCCGTCTCTCTGAATCTGCACTAACGGTACGCTATTTTCAGCCATCTCTCTGAATATGAAATAAATGTACGCTATAGTCAGCCATCTATCTGAATCTGCACTAACGGTATGCTATAGTCAGTCTTCTCTCTGAATATGCACTACCTGTACGATATAGTCAGCCATCTCTCTGAATCTGCACTAACTCTACGCTATAGTCAGCCATCTCTCTGAATCAGCACTAACTGTACGATAGAGTCAGTCATCTCTCTGAATCTGCACTAACTGTACGCTATAGTCAGTCATCTCTCTGAATCTGCATTAGCTGTACGCTATAGTCAGTCATATCTCTGACACTACACTAACGGTACGCTCTAGTTAGTCATCTCTCTGAATTTGCACTAACGGTACCCTATATTCAGTCATCTCTCTGAATCTGCACTAAATGTATGATACAGTCGGTCATCTCTCTGAATCTGCACTAACTGTACGATACAGTCAGCCATCTCTCTGAATCTGCACTAACGGTACGCTATAGTCAGTCATCTCTATGAATCTGCACTAACGGTACCCTATAGTCAGTCATCTCTCTGAATCTGCACTAACTGTATGATACAGTCAGTCATCTCTCTGAATCTGCACTAACTATACGAAACAGTCAGTCATCTCTCTGAATCTACACTAACGGTACGCTACAGTCAGTCATCTCTCTGAATCTGCACTAACTGTATGATATAGTCAGTCATCTCTCTGAATCTGCACTAACTGTATGATACAGTCAGTCATCTCTCTGAATATGCACTAACTGTACGATATAGTCAGTCATCTCTCTGAATCTGCACTAACTCTACGCTATGATCAGCCATCTCTCTTAATCTGCACTAACTGTACGATACAGTCAGCCATCTCTCTGAATCTGCACTAACGGTACGCTATAGTCAGTCATCTCTATGAATCTGCACTAACGGTACCCTATAGTCAGTCATCTCTCTGAATATGCACTAACTGTACGCTATAGTCAGTCATCTCTATGAATCTGCACTAACGGTATCCTATAGTCAGTCATCTCTCTGAATCTGCACTAACTCTACGCTATAATCAGCCATCTCTATTAATCTGCACTAACTGTACGATACAGTCAGCCATCTCTCTGAATTTGCACTAACGGTACGCTATAGTCAGCCACCTCTCTTAATCTGCACTAAATGTACGATACAGTCAGCCATCTCTCTGAATCTGCACTAACTGTACGATATAGTCAGCCATATCTCTGAATCTGCACTAACGGTACGCTATAGTCAGCCATCTCTCTGACGCTGCACTAACTGTACGCTATAGTCAGCCATCTCTCAGAATCTGCACTAACGGTACGCTATAGTCAGCCATCTCTCTGAATCTACACTAACGGTACGCTACAGTCAGTCATCTCCCTGAATCTGCACTAACTGTACGATATAGCCAGTCATCTCTCTGAATCTGCACTAACTGTAAGCTATTGTCAGTCATCTCTCTGAATCTGGACTAACGGTACGCTATTTTCAGCCATCTCTCTGAATATGAAATAAATGTACGCTATAGTCAGCCATCTATCTGAATCTTCACTAACGGTATGCTATAGTCAGTCATCTCTCTGAATATGCACTACCTGTACGATATAGTCAGCCATCTCTCTGAATCTGCACTAACTCTACGCTATAGTCAGCCATCTCTCTGAATCTGCACTAACTGTACGATACAGTCAGCCATCTCTCTGAATATGCACTAACTCTACGCTATAGTCAGTCATCTCTCTGAATCTGCACTAACTGTACGCTATAGTCAGTCATCTCTCTGAATCTGCATTAGCTGTACGCTATAGTCAGTCATATCTCTGACACTACACTAACGGTACGCTCTAGTTAGTCATCTCTCTGAATCTGCACTAACGGTACCCTATAGTCAGTCATCTCTCTGAATCTGCACTAACTGTACGATACAGTCAGCCATCTCTCTGAATCTGCACTAACGGTACGCTATAGTCAGTCATCTCTATGAATCTGCACTAACGGTACCCTATAGTCAGTCATCTCTCTGAATCTGCACTAACTGTATGATACAGTCAGTCATCTCTCTGAATCTGCACTAACTATACGAAACAGTCAGTCATCTCTCTGAATCTACACTAACGGTACGCTAAAGTCAGTCATCTCTCTGAATCTGCACTAACTGTACGATATAGCCAGTCATTTCTCTGAATCTGCACTAACTGTACGCTATAATCAGTCATCTCTCTGAATCTGCACTAACGTTACGCTACAGTCAGTCATCTCTCTGAATCTGCACTAACTGTATGATATAGTCAGTCATCTCTCTGAATCTGCACTAACTGTATGATACAGTCAGTCATCTCTCTGAATATGCACTAACTGTACGATATAGTCAGTCATCTCTCTGAATCTGCACTAACTCTACGCTATGATCAGCCATCTCTCTTAATCTGCACTAACTGTACGATACAGTCAGCCATCTCTCTGAATCTGCACTAACGGTACGCTATAGTCAGTCATCTCTATGAATCTGCACTAACGGTACCCTATAGTCAGTCATCTCTCTGAATATGCACTAACTGTACGCTATAGTCAGTCATCTCTATGAATCTGCACTAACGGTATCCTATAGTCAGTCATCTCTCTGAATCTGCACTAACTCTACGCTATAGTCAGCCATCTCTATTAATCTGCACTAACTGTACGATATAGTCAGCCATATCTCTGAATCTGCACTAACGGTACGCTATAGTCAGCCATCTCTCTGACGCTGCACTAACTGTACGCTATAGTCAGCCATCTCTCTGAATCTGCACTAACGGTACGCTATAGTCAGCCATCTATCTGAATATGCACTAACGGTACGCTATAGTCAGTCATCTCTCTGAATATGCACTAACGGTACGATACAGTCAGCCATCTCTCTGAATATGCACTAACTCTACGCTATAGTCAGCCATCTCTCTGAATCTGCACTAACTGTATGATACAGTCAGTCATCTCTCTGAATATGCACTAAGTGTACGATACAGTCAGTCATCTCTCTGAATCTACACTAACTGTACGCTACAGTCAGTCATCTCCCTGAATCTGCACTAACTGTACGATATAGCCAGTCATCTCTCTGAATCTGCACTAACTGTAAGCTATTGTCAGTCATCTCTCTGAATCTGGACTAACTGTACGCTATAGTCAGCCGTCTCTCTGAATCTGCACTAACGGTACGCTATTTTCAGCCATCTCTCTGAATATGAAATAAATGTACGCTATAGTCAGCCATCTTCTGAATCTGCACTAACTGTACGCTATAGTCAGTCATCTCTCTGAATCTGCATTAGCTGTACGCTATAGTCAGTCATATCTCTGACACTACACTAACGGTATGTTCTAGTTAGTCATCTCTCTGAATCTGCACTAACGGTACCCTATGGTCAGTCATCTCTCTGAATCTGCACTAACTGTATGATACAGTCGGTCATCTCTCTGAATCTGCACTAACTGTATGATACAGTCGGTCATCTCTCTGAATCTGCACTAACTGTACGATACAGTCAGCCATCTCTCTGAATCTGCACTAACGGTATGCTATAGTCAGTCATCTCTCTGAATCTGCACTAACTGTATGATACAGTCGGTCATCTCTCTGAATCTGCACTAACTGTACGATACAGTCAGCCATCTCTCTGAATCTGCACTAACGGTATGCTATAGTCAGTCATCTCTCTGAATCTGCACTAACTGTATGATACAGTCGGTCATCTCTCTGAATCTGCACTAACTGTACGATACAGTCAGCCATCTCTCTGAATCTGCACTAACGGTATGCTATAGTCAGTCATCTCTCTGAATCTGCACTAACTGTATGATACAGTCGGTCATCTCTCTGAATCTGCACTAACTGTACGATACAGTCAGCCATCTCTCTGAATCTGCACTAACGGTATGCTATAGTCAGTCATCTCTCTGAATCTGCACTAACTGTATGATACAGTCAGTCATCTCTCTGAATCTGCACTAACTGTACGATATAGTCAGTCATCTCTCTGAATCTGCACTAACTGTATGCTTCAGTCAGTCATCTCTCTGAATCTGCACTAACTGTACGATATATTCAGTCATCTCTCTGAATCTGCACTAACTGTACGCTATAATCAGTCATCTCTCTGAATCTGCACTAACGGTACGCTACAGTCAGTCATCTCTCTGAATCTGCACTAACTGTACGATATAGTCAGTCATCTCTCTGAATCTGCACTAACTGTACGATACAGTCAGTCATCTCTCTGAATCTGCACTAACTGTACGCTATAGTCAGTCATCTCTCTGAATCTGCACTAACTGTACGCTATAGTCAGTCATCTCTCTGAATCTGCACTAACTGTACGATATAGTCAGTCATCTCTCTGAATCTGCACTAACTGTACGCTATAGTCAGTCATCTCTCTGAATCTGCACTAACTGTACGCTATAGTCAGCCATCTCTCTGAATCTGCACTAACTGTACGATATAGTCAGTCATCTCTCTGAATCTGCACTAACTGTACGCTATAGTCAGTCATCTCTCTGAATCTGCACTAACTGTACGCTATAGTCAGTCATCTCTCTGAATCTGCATTAGCTGTACGCTATAGTCAGCCATCTCTCTGAATCTGCACTAACGGTACGCTATAGTCAGTCATCTCTCTGAATGTGCACTAACTGTACGCTATAGTCAGCCATCTCTCTGAATCTGCACTAACTGTACGCTATAGTCAGTCATCTCTCTGAATCTGCACTAAGTGTATGATATAGTCAGTCATCTCTCTGAATCTGCACTAATGTACGCTATAGTAGTCATCTCTCTGAATCTGCATTAGCTGTATGCTTAGTCAGTCATTTCTCTGAATCTGCACTGTACGATATAGTTAGTCATCTCTCTGAATCTGCACTAACTGTACGATATATTCAGTCATCTCTCTGAATCTGCACTAAATGTACGTTATAGTCAGTCATCTCTCTGAATCTGCACTAACTGTACGTTATAGTCAGTCATCTCTCTGAATCTGCAATAACTGTACGATATAGTAAGTCATCTCTCTGAATCTGCACTAACTGTATGATATTGTCAGTATCTCTTTGAATCTGTACTAACTGTATGATATAGTCAGTCATCTCTATGAATCTGCATTAACTGTACGCTATAGTCAGTCATCTCTCTGAATCTGCACTAAAGGTACGCTACAGTCAGTCATCTCTCTGAATCTGCGCTAACTGTACGATATAGTCAGTCATCTCTTGTTGTGGTGTGTGTTTTTGTTGTTGTTTGTGTTTTGTTGTGGTGTTGTGTTTTTGTTGGTGGTGGTTTGTGTTTTTGAATCTGCACTAACTGTATGCTATAATCTGCCATCTCTCTGAATCTGCACTAACTGTACGCTATTATCAGTCATCTCACTGAATCTGCATTAACTGTACGATACAGTCAGTCATCTGTCTGAATCTGCACTAACTGTACGATACAGTCAGCCATCTCTCAGAATCTGCACTAACGATACGCAATAGGCAGTCATCTCTATGAATCTGCACTAACGGTACCCTATAGTCAGTCATCTCTCTGAATCTGCACTAATTGTACGCTATAGTCAGCCATCTCTCTGAAGCTGCACTAACTGTATGCTATAGTCAGCCATCTCTCTGAATCTGCACTAACGGTACGCTATAGTCAGCTATCTCTCTGAATCTGCACTAACTGTACGATACAGTCAGTCATCTCACTGAATCTGCACTAACTGTACGTTATAGTCAGCCATCTCTCTGAATATGAACTAACTGTACGTTATAGTCAGCCATCCCTCTGAATATATGAACTAACTGTACGCTATAGTATGCCATCTATCTGAATCTGCACTAACTGTACGATACAGTCAGCCATCTCTCTGAATCTGCACTAACGGTACGCTATAGTCTGTCATCTCTCTCAATCTGCACAAACTGTACGCTATAGTCAGCCATCTCTCTGAATATGCACAAACTGTACAATATAGTCAGCCATCTCTCTGAATCTGCATTAACTGTACGCTATAGTCAGCCATCTATCTGAATCTGCACTAACGGTATGCTATAGTCAGCCATCTCTCTGAATCTGCACTAACTGTACGCTATAATCAGCCATCTCTCTGAATCTGCACTAACGGTACGCTATAGTCAGCCATCTCTCTGAATCTGCACTAACTGTACGATACAGTCAGTCA